>JAUZSU010126091.1:0-42805 GCA_034780255.1 Parotocinclus maculicauda | reverse complement strand
ATTATCTGTGTGTGTGTGTGTGTGTGTGTGTGTGTGTGTGTGTGTGTGTGAGAGAGATGTCGAAGGGGTGTTTGTGCATATAAAAATTGCTTTTTTTCCCTTTCATTGATTCATTATTGTATGGTATGAATGGTAATGCAACCTCTATCTTTCTCCTGGTCTCTTTCTCAGATTCCTTATCATCTGGTGATGATGAAGACTATGATGAGGAGTCAGACGATGCAGGTAATGAAAACGGTGTGTTCCCTCAATTCAGTTCAGTTCATATTGTATAATGTTTAATTAGATATGGCAATCTGTATTATGTACTGTCAAGCTTACATCTATTTAAAAATACAGCTTTGTGAGCAAATCTATGTGTGCATGCACGTGTACACGCTCCAGATTTTTGGACAAAGAGCAGATGGGTACAGGATAGAAGAGTGGTTTAACTGGGATTGATTAGCTTTGTAGTCAAGCACCACTCTAAAAAAGTCATTTTAATACTAGAACTCATTTCTAAAGACATCTTACAAGGCTTACTGACAAAGCTGCTTGTGTGCACTTCACCTTCATACTCCTGCATTATGCATTGCCCAAGCAGGATTTACTATTACGTCAGTCTTCTACAGTAAACCATCTCTATTTGAGTAAGGCTTTCGACTCTTGACACACCTCTGCATATTGCGTGGGCCTTATTCAAACACTAGATTATTCATCAAATACCAAGTTATCCACATTAGATATTGGTTTCCATAGAGAGGTAAATACATCTGCCATCCTGTAGTGTAAATTACGTATAAAGATATTATTTCTTACATGGTATAATAATTTCACTATATGTTATACTACATAGTCTAATAAAATTTTGTTCATAAATAGTATACATACAAATATTATAAAGTAATACAATTCTAAAACTAAATGTTTTTAATTAGCAGCTAAGTAAGATCACCTGCAGTGATATCTATTGAATCCATATATTTTCTGATAATGGTGGATGAGCAGACGTTAACTTCATCTTATTTTATCTGATTTTAAAAATGCATCCACTATTCAGTTGCAAAGCCATGTCTGCTAGTCCAGCTATTTTACCACATATTAACTCTCAGTGCATGAATAATTAACTGCTCATTTACAATTCAGAGCATGGGACTTTTCATTTGATTTAGTTAAATAAAGACTATTAAAAGAGGAGTTGCACAGTTACTAGTGGTGTACACTGCCAGGGTCATTTTGTATTAACTAAAACAGCTTAAACCACACATTGTCAGACTGTTATATGTATTAATATTACGTTATTATCAAATGTGTCTGCAATATACCTCGTTTAGACAATGCAGTTATAATTCTACTTATCTTGTTCAGTAGACTATTGTTCTCTTGCACTGGCAGCAATGAACGTTGATTTTCACATTTATAATGATTTTATAAAATTGTAGTCATTTTTATGCTTCTTTTTCCTCCACTGTAATGCAAGCCACTCACTTTGCCACTCAGCAGTGTGCACTGTACATTGCATGTGCATCAGAGTCTAACTTGATGAGCTGGGTACACTGAAAGATGAGTGAACTATGGTCTCGTTTGTTAGATTTTATTAAGCAGGGATGTTAAACCTGCTTTGTGAGACAGGTCCCAGGGTGGGGCCTCAGTTTTCATGCCTGTCTGCACTCTCCTATGGGATTACAGGTATTTTAGGCAGCTTTGGATAGTTTGCTGTGTTAGGCAAGCTTATTTTGGCAGGCAAGCAGTCTTCCAGTCAAAGCACTGATTGTCCTTTGTGAGTTCTACCAGATCGTCAGAGAGGGCAAACTACTACTGCTACTACTATTACTACAACTCACACACACACGCGCGCACACTCACAAAAGGGGACATGCTACACTGACTAGCATCAAGCCAGGCATATAAATGAGCATTACATATGTGTGCTATTACAACATGTTTTTGTTTTTGTGTTTGTCTGGGTGAGTGGCTTTAATTGTGTGCATGGGTACCTGTGTGCATGAAAGTATGTGCTATGTCAGAAATCTGTACCATTCATATACCACGGGAAATTCCAGAATGTCACCCCTCACAGTTAGATCTTTGATACAAAAAGAGAGAGGTAATTTCCTATTTTGTTTTCCTCCATGAGGCGTCACAACAGTGGATCATTGGAATCTGCATATTAGATGTTGCACAGTTTAAATCTGCTCATTCATCTGCATTTAAGACTGCTACTACACAAAACCTACATAAAAGCATGTAATCGTAGGGTTGTACATTCATAACCTATACATAATTGTTATTGTCCTTCCAAATTGTGGCATTAACATTTGTGTTTTTTATTTGTTATAGTTGATAGTAGGTCAGATTAAGAATGTTATTCAGAAATGTTCCATCATAGAGCTCAGGTAATTAATTGTGAAGCTTTGACGCTTCTTTATTTATATAGAGTACTGTGTAAAAAAAGAACATAAAGCAATGTGCCCTAAAAACAGTCAAGAAAAGTTAACTTTTTTTTATTTAAAGATCAAAAACACCCCATACAAAACACGATTTTGCTTGGACATTTTTTTTATTTCATGATCACCTCAAAGCCTTATAGTATTTTGTTGATAAAAAGAATGTAATAATTTCTAAGAGCTAGTGATTGCTAATTCAATAATTTCCCTCCACAATTATTGCCACTCCTGGTAAAGATGAGTTATATACGGTTATATAAATTCACATTTGATGAGTTAGCTGAACCTCACTTAAAAACATGGGAAAATCCTTAGACTTTGTCTGAGAACAAATTATTTTAACAATCATTGCTTAGAAACAGAATGCAATTGAAGCATCTTTTTATCTTCTCATTTATTTGTTAAGTTGATAACATTGTCTAGGAATCCATGACTTGTTTTTTACTGGGATCATGTGGAACTAAGAACTGAAGAGGGGAATCTTCAGGGGATCACTGGTGAAGAGTTACAGTAAAAACGAGCATCTTAGGCCCACCAGGTCTCCAAAACTACAATGACAAGCCAGCTCCATGCCAGCATATTATTTGGAAGACTTGCCTGGCAAAAAGCTTTTCCTGTCGTCTAAGCATAAACATTTTAAAAATCCTTCGGCCTGTACTAAGAGGCTAAAAAATTGAACTTTCAGCAGGACAATGACTCAGAACTTATCTTCAGATTAAAACAAACCTGGTTCACTAAATCAAATCACAAAATCAAACTTCTGCAATGGCATCTTAGTCACCTGTTCTAAGCGTCATAGAAAACCAATGAAGTGAGCTAAGGAGGATAGGACCTAGGACCCTGAATGGTATGAAGAGATTCTAAAAAGAAATCTCAAATTTAATGCTCCGTATTATTAAATCTTATAAGATGGCATAGAAAAATATTAAATGCTGTTTCAATTGGCAAAAGGTGTGCAAGTTATTAAATGCAGGGGTGATAATACAATCTTTTTTTTACATGCAGACCTCCTTCAATACAACAGTTCATGTCTTTAGTATGTAATACTAATACCAGTACATTATTTACTATTTTTTTTAAATAAAATCTGAGACAAAGTAAATATTTACTGGGCTCTTTTGTATGAAGCCGAGTCTCTCAGTTACTAGTACAGTAAGGTTTCTTGTACTATATACAGGTTCCAATCTGTCTATGTATTCCAAAATAGTATCTTTTACCCTTATTGATGGATAGGCTGGGTCTGTGTTGTCACATGACCAGATCTAGGGTATCCTTACTTTAGTACCATAATCACCATATAGGTAACAGAATTTTAAACAGTTTGAGCTACTTTCTTTCCTACTTAGTCTTTTATCATAACTGTACAACATTTTATTCTGTCCAAGTGTCCAGTGTCTCAAAATGGGTTGACAACATTTCTTTTACGCAAAGGCCTTCCTATACTCTTCTTAACTTTACTATGCTAAATCAAGAACTCTGCTGTACAGGAGTGCTGGGAAATATAGTGAGCTATAGTAAGCTTTATGTTAATGATATGCCAAACTGCGGTTTAATTGAAAAGGTGTTTAAGGTAGGTTCCGCTGTGAAATATACAGTATATGTTTGACTACTTATTTTACAATGAAAACAACTTACAATAAAATTGTCAGAAAGTATCCTCATCATAAATTTGAGCACGCTTGATTTGTAGATTTAAAACTTTCATACTCAACTGTTATATAAACCCATGTATAAATAATATGCACACAATGAACAACATACTAATTGATTGCATGGTTGCAGCAGTAATGAACAGAGGTCTTTCAGGATCCAGAGGACAAATTTACACGTTGACTGTGTGTATATGTGTGTGTTTTCCTTTCCAAACAAATCTTTACTCAGTCTGGGAATTAGGCAGCCAGTCTGTCGCTGCCACGGTGTGCAAGAAAAACTTTCCATAAACATTCACCCACACAGGGATCCAGCACACACAATGAAGCACACACAGACGCTCACTGAAATGGAACACCCATTTCATTCATATATATATATATATATATATGATTTTTATGTTTTAGAACGTAAATACATCCTGTTTTAAATATGGAAAAGTATGTTGTAAGTCAAGAAGCACACATTAAACAAAATGTGATTTATGTGTTTGTTGAATTAGAAGCCCCGTACTGGACCCGCCCAGACCGAATGGAAAAGAAGCTGTTGGCTGTTCCAGCTGCCAACACGGTGAAGTTTCGTTGTGCTGCGGCGGGTAACCCCACTCCCACCATCCACTGGTTAAAGAATGGCAAGGAGTTTAAGGGTGAACAGAGGATGGGTGGTATTAAGGTATAAAACTTGAAGACTGCTATTGCACATGCACATATAGCAACCTCTATTGACTGTGGCGGCTTTTCATTTAATTATTCGTGATAATCATTATAAACACTTAGTTTTTGTTAACAGGTATTACCAGGAACCATTAACAGTTTTAAGTTTAAATCATTATCTATGAAAGTCTGAATCCACAAGTAACCTGTTATTAGTCAATTAATAGTGCGGTTGTCGCTATAAAATACTTATTATTGCTATAATAATAATAATAATATATTGCTATATGTATAACATTGTAATAACCCTATACAGTTACCTTTACAGTGAACACCTCTTTGGCCAGGTTTTCTATATAGTGTATTCCCTGATAAGATTTCCACAATTATAGTAATTATAATTACTGTTTATTTGATATCACATTATGCAGAAGCATAATAAAAATAATGTGATGTAATTCATTATTGTTTTTTATGCTTTGACACTGTTATTACACTTTTGCTTTAGTTGCAGAATTGTAATAACATTAAAAAACACTGATATTTTAGTTCTGGCTGATGCGTATCAGAACGGAGTGAAAAATAAAAACTGGGATTGATGTGTCTCTAATATATACCCCGATCAGCCAAAGCACTTAAACCACACACAGACCCAATATCAAATAACGCTGATTATTTTGTTACAGCAGCACTGGTTAAGCCCTGGGATTTATTAGACAGTAAAAGTTAGTTCTTGCAGGCCCAGAGCAAGATTAAATAAAAAGTGGGGCATCCAAAAACCACAGCGGGGTAGCATATTTACATAGTGAGATAAAAAGGGAATAAGCCAGTAATTTAAGACTACTTTTTAAAAACATATATGTACAAAATACTATCATATGGTTAGAACTAGTGCTTAATTTGTAAACGATGAGTTTTGATGAGAGTTCCTTGTGCTAACATCAGCAAAGTGGACGATATAAGTCATTAGGGGAACCACTGTCCTGTTGATTTATCCTGCCCATCCATACCCTATTTTCTTAGCAACAAGTTTCACATGTTCAGTGGAATTAGAAAAAACATACATGCTACCTTGGCCTAATTTATTTGGTCTAATGGTTAGTGTAGTACAATTTTAATCAGTTTAGGTTGTTGTTAATTGTATAACAAAGTGTATTGGTACTTTTATGTTTCAAAGGTGTTTTGATTGGCCAAATATTAATTTTTGTTAATGTATTATTTAAAAATGACAAATGTTTGTTTTCACATACTTAGATTTACCATAAGATCAACTTATTACTATTGCTTAAAACATATCAAATTCTCCTTTGTGAAGTTTATGATGAGATTACTAGTGTATTAAAATATGCTACTTCAGTGTTATGCTGTTAGCATTTACTGATAAGGGTCTATATAAGCCAGACTGGACTGTCAAAACATGCTTTTCTTGGCTTATCTTATGCTTGTGATGAATGGCGAAGAAAAAAGCACAAAATATCTCCAAGGTAAAAAATTACAACAAGGTAGGATGCATGTCCAAACAGTGATATAGGTTAAATAATAGTGGCTATATACTATATACAGTGTATCCTCTCTTGTGAATGTATATGGACAGCAGTCCTCATCAGGAGAAACTGAGACTGAGATATATTTATTTGGCGGTGCAATACAAGGAAAATATTTGTCATCTTACACCCACACTTGGAAAGATGAAATCTGAATGACTTGTCTTCATCAAGAAAGGAACAAGTGTAGCTATAGTCTGTTCGCTGTCCAACTCCTGGCCTTCTTTTTAAGCGATGTTTGTTTCTTCTAATATAGTACCGATACCGGTTACATGTGGCTTCTACTACATAACATTTTAGTTTTTACTTTTCACTTATCAAACTTTGTCACTACAAAAATATTTTGTTAAAATATTTAAGTAGTGTGAATATTAGTATGAGTGTATATACAATGGACTGCCTGTTGTTTCTGCCTTGTGCACCGGTAAGACACCACCTGTCTCACAACCCTGACTAGAATAAGCGGATAACAAAATGAATTAATGGATGAATTAATGAATATTTTAGTTGAACCGTGGTTATCCCAAAATGGCTTCTCATTTAATATGTAATGCACTATACAGCCTGTTCCAAGATGCATATACTTCACTATAGGAAGTAGAAGGTAACTTTAGATTCAGCCATCTTCAACTTTGTCTTTTAGTTATGTGAATGTGCCAGAGATAACTACCAATAACAGCCCAAGGATGGACAAACCACAAACAGGTGACAGGGTGTTGGCACCTAAGGCTCATCAATACATGATGGCAACAGCTCCTATCCCATCTGGTCAGAATTAATAGAAGAGCTGCATATAGGGCATATAATGCAAATGATGTGAGTGTCTGAACTGGACCTTGGAGCAAAGTCAGTTAGGTATGTTTACAATGTTTACCTATGGAAGTGATGACACTAGGGAGGAACTGTGCTGCTCTTGGTAATGTTATTCACCTTAACTTGTTTTGATCTTTTTGACTGATTGAAAATGCTTGTTTGGATCTTTATGGAGGATTCATAGAGAAGCAGAATGACCTAAAAAGTTTTGTAACAACAACTTAAAGACTAGTGAAGATGCTGACTTTCATGGACATTTCTCCACAGTCACCAGACCTAATCCCAATTGGGAAACATTACATCACATGATTTTAATGTTGGATTGGACTGGATGCTGGGATAAAATGAATCATTACATTTTACAATTTGTGGAATGCATGCAAGCTCAAGTGCATGCTGTAATTACAGTCTAGGGGGAAGGTAACAATTAATTCTGAAATGAATACAATATTTTTAAGCATCTACCTTTCACTCAATATGTCATACCAATTGTATCTTAATGATTGTAAGTCATTGTATCAAAGTAGAGGAAAATGCAAAATAGAAGCACTTGTACTTTTGGTCTCGATGGTATCTGTGACTGTTCATTCTACTGTGACTGTTTTTGATAATAACCTTGACATTTGCTTTAATAACTGTAATTTTAATTAAATATAACATACTAAATAGCTACAATATTGACAAACCTTGGGCTAGTTGTAAAGTTAATCTGAAGTATTGACTGTTGTTAAAATGTAACCACTGTGGCAGAAATATGTGTGTGCTTTAATTTGAAACACCTTCGTGTTGCCCAGCAGTTTGACAATACATACTTGTATAGGGTCAGAGTTGAAAATAGCATTGACAGCTATATTATTGCTAACCCCCAGGGTCATGCCTTGTGACTATGTTTGACAGCTTCACAATGACCTCCTGCACATCTATTGAGGCAACAGGCTTAAGAGCATAACTCACGTAACCATACCTCAAACATGCCTTTAGTTTACCAATAAGGATAACTATATTTTGTATGAAATTGAGGTTTTGACTGGAAAAGCAAGAGTTGATAGGTATTACAGGCTTTGATGTAGTCGCAGCACTGCTAAGAGGTGGGCAGAAATATTTGTTTAGATTTTTTTTACTAGATGCTCTTACATAAGTAGCACTTTGGCTGACAAGTAACAGTAGTTGAGTAAGGTTTTTTTGGCTACTCTCTACACCTCTGCTAAGCTTCAGTACCACTGTATGTAATGGAAAAGAAGATTGACATAGCAATACTACAGAGCATGTTTGCTGTGAACCATGTTTACACTTATGCTGTGTTTAAAGTTGAAGTTGCAGTGGAATATAATGTACTGCTGCTACAGTGAAGTTGGGAAGTCAGAACTGAGGTATAGGGCCTTTGTTTCCAGCCTCGGTGATCAGAGCTTAATTAATCATGCATAAATGTGCTAAGAATGCCTAATGAGCTGTAGATGTAAGACAATTAGTTACTGCCTGTGCTCTTATTGTGTAAGACTGTCTGGTCCTCTTTCGAAACAGTTGACTTTCCCACAGCTTTCTCCTATATACACAAACACACATTCACACAGATGCACATGTGCACAGAGCTTTGTACTGACTGGCGGAGCTGACAGGTCAGGGTTCATGGCTCTATTGAGTCGTCAGAAAGGGGTGGGTCTGTGTGGGTGTTGCCGGGGCGATTGAGAGCTGCTGATTGACAGGAGAGGCGGGGCTTTTGTCACGGTCACATATGGCTACTAGGATCATATTGTTCAAATGCTAATCTACAGCGCTAAAGGTTAGTCACGCCACGTACGCGCGCTCACATACACGCTCACAAAGCTTCTTTGGAAGCATTTGAGTTTAGTTGGTGCGTGTGTGAAAGTCGTATTTAAACAGCTCAATCAAGTCAAAACCAGATTAAGATATCTACACCCCTGGCTTCCTTTCTTTAATGTTTCTTGGTAGGGGGTTACTCTTAGTTTTAAGTTAATTATACTACATGCATGCAAATTAACTGCATACATTTGCATAAATCCATATTTATGATTGATATGTTTGTGTGGAAAGTTTTATAATGTACCCTAAATGTAGTAAATCAGTTAGGAATTGTTTGGTGGATTGAACTATGAGTGCGATGCAGACTCTGTATGTTTAAGTGATGAGTCTATTCCAAGGACACTGAATAAACTAAATGATTTTACATAAGCAAAAGGGCAGTATCTGTATTTTGAGGATTCAGCATACAATTGCAATATTATTATTTATGGTTTGAGTCACGTGTTCAATTGCAAACTGATGTAGCAGATTGCTTACTTCCCTAATTCCCTTACATTATCTTTATAAATTGAATAAGGCTCTAATTGCTCTTTATCTAAAGTAAACTCGAATCATGATTTGTGTGAATTTGCATTTGACATACCATCCCCAGTTTCATTGCAGATGCACATCTTCCATTTTAAGCATAGAGAAAAGTCTTTAGTTTCTGATCTTCTAGAACTCTTCTGTTTAAATATTTATCAGCATTAACATGTGGATGTATGCTAAGCGCTTTATCATTGCGATCAGTGTTTTATATAAGTGTGTGTGTATATAGTATTGGGGTATCCCACTGATAATGATAATTATTTGATGTTGAAACATCAACATCTTCAGTTAGATCATCCCTTTCACTGCTGGATTGAAAACAGATAAGGGAGAGTTTTGTTTTAATGACCAGCCCAGGGGTCAGAAGTTTCTGCTTCCTGTCTCTGTGGGTCAAATTATGCTGCAGTACTGTCTGAATAAGCCTGCACCATCCTGACACTACCATAAATCCTGCACACAGACATCAGAAAAAGCTGAACTATTTGCCCTTTGTTTCCCTTCTTCTTCACCTAATGTCAATCCCTTTATCACACTTTCTCATGCTCTTTCTCCCACCACTTGCTATGCTCAGATTCTGCTATGTTCCCAGACAGAGCCATGTCTTCTGTGTGTACTGTTCCACTCTGAACTGCACTGTGGCTTATTTCTAAGCTCTTTAATCTGGAGCTACCATAATGCTGGGCAGGAACAGAGTGTTAAAGTCAGGCTGAGCCCATCCCTTGATCTTTCTGCCTTTTGCTGTTCTGCCTTTCATTATAGTTTTTTTGCCATCCTGTTTACAGCTGGTCCACACACAAGTCACGAGTCTTGTTTCTTAATTGTACGTGATAGAGTTTTCAGCACATGCAGTAACACTTTTGGTAAAATCTTAAGGGCTATACACAGCCAGATTAAAATCCATTCGATTCTGGTACCATCCCTCATTTTCAGTAGGTTTATGCAGAAATGAGCAATGCATAAAACATGGGTTCTGATGTTTTGGTTATCAAATGTGGCAAGAGTTGGCTGACACCGCAACCCAGCAATTTTCAGCTACTTATGCTACACAAATAAGAAGATTGTTACGGTGGGAGCTGGACTAATAATAATTGATGTCATATTCATGTTCTGGGCAGCACGCTGGCTCGGTGGGTAGCACCGCTGCTTCACGGCAAAAAGGTCCCGGGTTCAAGCCCTGTGTAAAGCGATCTGGGTCCTTTATGTGTGGAGTCTGCATGTCTTATTCATGTCTGCATGGGTTTACTCCAGGTACTTTGGTTTCTTCCCACATTCCAGAGACATGTGTGTTAGGTTAACTGGTGTCTCTAAAGTGGCCCTTAGTGTATAACTGTGTATGTGAGACTGTGTGTGTGTGCGCGCTACTATGGATTGGCGCCCCGTGTAGGGTTGTTCCTGCCCTTGTGCCCAGAGTTGAGTGTGTGGATTAAGCAGAAGATAATGGATGGATGGATGGATTCATGTTCTGTGCTCAGTTTCTTAGCAATTACACTATATTCGTACTGTGCCTGAGTCTACCTCTTCAAGCGGACCTGAGCACAGTTTAGTGTACTAAGCGCACAGTATGAAATGATCACACTAGTCAGGCAAACCACACTCTGGAATTCAAATGTAGTACTCTGCAAGGTAATGAAGGAAACAAAAGGAAATTCTAAGTAACTAAGGCTTCGCTTTCATTGGCTAATGTTAATGTTCATGACTACACTATCAGCACAACGCTGACCAACACTGGTGTTATGGTAAATGTGTGTATTTGTGGAAGGCACTGTATTGCAGTGGTTAGCACAATCTCCTCACAGATCCAGAGATTCCCGGCCTGGACCACATTTGAGTGGTTTTTGCATGTTCTCCCTGCGTCTATGCGAGTTTCCTAAGGATAACCCAGCGTTGTACCACATTATAATGACACACTTTAGGTCGGTGCCTCTGCAGTGTCTGTGTGTGCACATGTGCCCTGCGATGCCTTGCAATTGTTTAGGGTTGGTCCTGTGTTGCCAGTTAAGCGTCGGTTTGGTGCAACTGTAAATTGGATCATGTGGATATTAAATTTAATGAATGAATATTTTCAGCTATTTTAATACTGGCAGTGAAGGTATTTTTGGCACAGTTTTAGGCTTTCAGGTTCAATTCTCACCAACAATTAGTCCTTTCATTTTGTTTAAGTGTGTTAGTGCAATGCTTTTTGTAGATTCATTTGTTATTAAATATAATAGCCTGCTTGTCCTAAAAACCTGGCTTTCTGTCTCTAAGGCTTGTTCTCTGTCAGTGCTGTGCTCGCTCTGCTTATTTGCAGTTTCAGGAACAGCTGAGAATTCTTCATCATCTTTTTTTTTAGCTGAGGCACTGAGCTGGAAGTCTTGTAAACTCACATGATACTTCATATAACGTGTCCTACCGACCTACCTCCTCCTTCAACCACCAGAGCACACTCTGCCCCTTTCTCTCTCACACACTCATTCTCTGATGCTGTGTGTCCATCAGCAGTTTCTTAAGATCCTTTGACACAGACTGCAGCACTAAGTGAAGGAGGAGAGAGAAACGATGGCCCAAGAGGGGTGGGAGAGTGCAGGGGGCACCAAGAATGCTTGCCAACTTTCTAGGGCATGTGTGAATATATGTGTCAGTGTTACCATGCAACTGTACGAAAACACAGCACATAATATTTACACAGTTACATTTTTTTCCACTCAGACCTCCAAAGTGTAGAGAGCAAGAGCGAGAGACACAGAAAGATAGAATAGGAGAGGGGGAGAGACAAGTTCATAAGTACGTTCTGTAAAATGGCATGAATGGGTTGTGTGTAAATCTAGGGGTTAAGGGTTTGTGTAAACACTAAGCGACACGCTTTGTAATCCGTCAGCGCCAAGTCTGGTGATGGCAAGTGTTCCATGATTGCGGTGGAGATGACATGGCTCTTGGGTGTTTGTGTTTGTGTGTGCACATTGGGTTTTTTTGTTAAAAGACTTTATGTAGCTGGTACTTAGAGAAGCACAATTCTTAGTTGACACGATTTTTGATTACCACAACATACAGTACTGAGGAAAGGTCTTAGGCCACCATTAGATTTGTTGTTTTGGCAATGACCAAATATGAATATATGTAAACAAAATCAAATAAGAAATTGGAGCAACATGGCTTTAGTAGGCAAAAGTCTGTATTAGTGTGACATCCCCAAAAAATGGTTTGTTGGCTGCTACTCTTACAAAAAGAAGATTCCTGGTCAAGCTTTTTCGGACTGTGAAAGGGTCAACTTGGCATCTTGATAATGTTGCAAATGCTCAAGTGTTTCACTAAATACTTACCACTGTAGCCTCCAGAACCTGTGTTTCTCTTTTTGTTCTGGTTGTGAAATACAATAAATAGAAATAATCACATATGGTCATTATACCATTTCTAAAACAACAAATCTAATGGTGGTTTTTACACAGTACTGTAGCTGGAGGTAGTTTCGGCTTTTGCTAATTTGATAACAATAAATTTTTGTTTTATATGTACATATAATTTCACTTCTTCTTTCCTCTGTGCCTGTCAATAGCTAAGGCATTTGCAGTGGAGTTTGGTAATGGAGAGTGCTGTTCCTTCCGACAGAGGAAACTACACCTGCGTTGTACAGAACAAATATGGCACAATCACACACACTTATCAACTCGACGTCTTAGGTATGTGCTCAAACTTTGATACGCATATATACGTCTCAGCCATTTCTTCTAAGCAACTGGTCACATTCTGTCCTCCTGTTTACTTATTTTCTTGCCCAATTAGAGCGCTCTCCTCACCGGCCAATCCTGCAGGCAGGTCTGCCAGCTAATCAGACGGTGGTGGTGGGTAGTGATGTTGAGTTCCACTGTAAGGTGTACAGTGACGCACAGCCTCACATCCAGTGGCTTAAACACATCGAGGTGAATGGTAGCCGCTACGGGCCTAACGGAACTCCTTACGTCAATGTGCTTAAGGTACAGCACTGACATCCTGGTAGAGCACACACTACTGACTGTCAAGCACTGTTTTAAACTGTGTCAAAGCTGCTACCAAAGCCCGGTCTGGTTTATGTTTACTGTAGGTGCTCATATAGATGTTTCATCAGTAGTGAGCTCGTTTGGTAAAGTTATTCATAACACCACAGTGTCTGCTGTTTTAACATACTACACTTCCCACAAAAATAAAGGGATATATCATTTAAAAAATATCCCCCATTTTTTGTGAGCATTATATTTAGTGCATGGTGAGCAGCTTAGGATGTAGCCTATGGTACCAAGCAAGGCAGCCTGAGAAGCAGTACTGAACAGTTATAAAACCTAAAACATTTTCTAGAAGAGAGATTTACCGATTTAACTTCTAAATTGTCTCAGCAGAACAAGGTTGAAACATGCTACATTTCTTTTTGCAAACATATTTTTAATTAAGTAATGTATTTATTGCTGAAGGCATTTCACATTCAAAATATTATATTACTGCTATTTGTACATGCACCAGTGTTTGGGGAGTGATTTAGTAGTGTAACTTTAATTAAAGCAAGGATCTTGTTAAAAATTGCTTTGAATGAAACTGCAGCTGTTACACGTCAGACATACAACAAAACTGCTCACTGTTTACTACCCCATTTCTTGTTGTCTGCATAGCTAAACCTTTTCTTTTTCTTTTTTTTTTTTACAAGAAACCATAAGCGCCCTAAGCTTTGCGCCTTTTGTTTCAGATGGTTTTCCAGAACACTTTTGATAAAGCATAATCCAAGTCTGATTTAGTCGCAGCATATGGATATCTGCCTGTAATAAGGGAATGCAGTAGTTTGAACAATGCTAATTAATGTTAATGAAATAATTGCTTGACTCTCTACTGCATAGCACACCATGCAACATTCACTTAATGATCTACTTTTACCAATTATCTACTTTTAAGAATGAATGCCATTTGTTCAAATACAGTTTATGTTCATCAACATTTTAACATGCGCACTAACAAGTTTTTTGTGTGAAAACATTGCAAGTTTTAGTGTTTAATCAAATGCTCTTAAATGCTGGTAAAAATCTCAGGTAAGCTGTTCTCCTACAGCTCTAGGTATGAAGGGAAGACCTTATGGCTAGTCCACCTAAAAGGCCTTAGGCTAGGCCATCAAACAACTGTTTAAGATGTGGTAAAAAGCCTCACATGCCACCCATGTTAGCAGTATGCATTCAGCAATGACTTTACTGCCTGCCACAAGGGGAGAGATGAGATGGGAGGGCTTGCTTCTCTCTTTCTATTTTTCTCTAAGTCTATCCCTCTCCCTCTTCTCTGAGAAGGAGAAGTGAGGAAGTACACATCTGTTTTGGGCTAAGCAAACCGCCATGCTGGCGTCGCATGGGTAGACAGCCACTTTCCCCGTTGCCCTGCTACCTCCGCAAAAGAGGAGGAGGAGAGAGGGAACGAGGGATGAGGTACCCGAAAAAGCCATGGAAAAAATGAGCGCGGGAAGTGAAGGAAGGGCAGAGTCAGCAGGCAGAGGAGGGGAGAACGACGGCCAGCCAGACCGACACTCTATTTTCGACACATAATTGAAACAGTATTTTACTGCAAGCTGCGCACCCGCTTTTCCCTTCCCCACAGCTTCATCTGCACACCCTTAAACCCTCCCCCCAGGCCACAGTGCTGATTCTGTGTGGCAGGGAGTCTGGGGAGATGAGGGAAAATTTTGAGAGAGAGAGAGAGACAGATGAAGAAGAAAGTAATGTGTAATTGAATTGAAATGAAAGACTAAGAGCCATGTATGGAGGCATGAGAAGGAAAGTGTTTAAACTGATTAGCACTTACAGACTTACAGGATAAAATGGAGTTGTTTTTCTGTGCTCTTATCGGTGCCCAGATCAACATCAAATCTCTGTGGGTTTCCATATGTTCATATGTGAAGTCCGTACTGGTCACATTTGGTGACAAGAACCATCCTTAAAGCATATGGAATGTGTGTTAGAGAAAGAGGAAGAGGGGGGCCAAGAAGACTGGAAGAACATTACAGCTCTATATATACACTGCCAGACAAAGGTTGCCTGTTACTGAATTTGTCTGAGGTATGTTTGATTTAAAACTACCCTAAATACCTCAAGGCTGTGTAAAATGTACTGGGAGAAGAAGGGAGCTGGGCTCTATGTAATAGTATGTCAGTCATGTCCTGTCCAGTCGCCCATATCTGTACCATTAGCAAGCAATGTTTCTGTGTACCGAGAAATGAACAGAAAACCTGATAACTTAAAACAGTCATAATGGAAGCCAGAGGGCAGCTGAAAATGTGTGTCAATTCAATTATAAGATAACGCACAAAAATAACAGCTGAGATAGAGATGAAGGAATGTTTTAATGGATCTGTTTTTGTTCTGTGTTAAAAAATAATTTTTCTTACTTGTGCTTACTCAAAGGTTTTGCGGTGCAATCAGACGCACATAACTACTGTACTTTTAAAGCAAATGACCACAGATTTATCCCTCTGAAAATGCAGTCAAAATCTCGTCATTAAAAAGATCCAATTTCAGAGCCAGAGCCAGGATTTGTATTGTTTTTTTCTGTGTACACACAGAAATGTGTTGAAGTTGTTCGAGGTAATGACATATGTATTAGTAACAATCAAGATATGTAAACAATAAAAGTAGAAATTTTATGATGTACATATACCCAGCTAAAAGATAATTGTACAATAATCTTTTTTTAATCAACGTAATTTGGTTAAACTTATTCATTAAACTATTTTGAAAGGTTAGTTGTATGAAAGCCTGTGATTGACAGTTTAAATGTGCTTATAGTGACACGTGTGCTTCCACCTAATAAGTACGCATGCATGTCTGTTTTTGTGTGTACGTGTGTTTCTGCAGAATCTCACTAGTAAGGATAAGGAATATGTTAATAAGCTCACTCTGTTGAATGTGACAGAGGAGGATGCAGGCCAATACTGGTGCACTGGCTCCAACTTTTTAGGCAAATCTGAGATCCCTTTCTGGCTCACAGTGCACCAACCAGGTAAACCCTACCAAACACCTGAGAGAAACTGACCATAGCCCCTAAACAGCCGTAATTAAGTTTTCTATCTGGTGGTGGTGGTGGTGTTGATCTGGGGCTGCTTTTTTTTCTTGCTCCTTTCGTTCATGGATGTGCCAGACCTGTCCTAATTACAGAGCATCCGTGTTTGTGTGTGTGTTGTTTTGGCTTTCTTTTTACTTCTTTGTGTTCCTTGAGGGCTGCACCGTAATGGATGCAAGGAGTGCACAACACAAACATTTATATTGATTTCCCATATACTACTATGTACAACTAAATCTCTGCTTATGTAGTGAGTCCATTCATACAAACTCACATTTGGCAGCTCTCTCTGACGACTGAATGGCAGCAGTAACTATAGAGAGCTCAAAGAAACATTAAAGACGTTAATGGCCATCTCACTGAGGAGCAATTTTAGCTTAATAAGAAACAGATCCAGGAGAAAGATGTAGTTACTGACGTGCCGCTGAAAACAATCACACTGACTGGTCAACTTTTAACCTGCTCCCGTTGAGTATAGATGCTGTTTTGTGGCGACACTAGAGGTGGAGCTTCTCTATTTTCTTCAAGGTGGTAGGGCTATGGTGCTATGCTCTTGTTACGGTTGCTGGTGATGGGCTTTGCTTTTACAAGGTGATGGGCACCAATTTCTCCCTTTTTCTTCTTTTTTGTGGTTTAAGAGTCTCTGTCTCTCTCTCTGTCTCTCCCTCTCCACTTCCCTGCTTTAGACTGCGGGAATTAATACTACAGATAAGGAGCTGGAGGTTCTCTTCCTGACCAACGTGTCCTTTGAGGATGCGGGCGAGTACACCTGTCTTGCTGGGAACTCTATTGGCTTTGCTCATCACTCTGCCTGGCTTACCGTTCTACCAGGTACATATTCTGTTCTTCCCTTCTTACCAATCAAAGCCTTCTCCAATCTTTCTCCTGGACCGAAATTCTCTATGGGTCATTAATTTGGCTTATTGTATCACTTTAATTATCTCCTGCTTCTTCTTTGCTGAGTTGTGATATTTCACCTGCATAGATTTGCAGGTAATGCATAATGTAATAAATGTGTTTAAACTGAGATTCAAAAGCTTAAAAAAACAGATAAAAACACCATGCTGAGCTACATGTCTCTCTGTTTAGTTTAATGGTATGCTATGTTTTGTTTTACTTAATTGAATTTTTGCAAATAGATATTTATTAGTCATTATTCATTTATTGGTGGGTTGCCAAATATATAATTGTGTTTATTGTTTATTTACTTTATTTAAAGTCACTTTCTGCCACAATGGCTGTTTGTAGCCAGAACAAGGTTACAATGCTACTAGTTAGTTACAGTCACAATGGGTAACTTTAGATCGACAAGTAGCCTAATGCATGTTTTTGGAATGGGGGAGGCAATGGTAGCACCCAGAGTAAACCCTCAAGGACAAGGGATGTCATGCAAACTCTATACTGGCAAAGTCGAGGATCTCTGGACCTGTGAGGCAACTGCGCTGACCGCATATGCTACATTTGATGTTAATAAAATGTAGACTTTTTGATATCCCACAGGTTTTAGTAATTCATTCATTCACTTTTAGAATCCGAGAAATATACCTTTTTAAATTAATTATTGGCCACCAGCCGTCCACAAATTATTTTTTCGGATTGGGTTATTATTTGAATTATACATAATCAAGCCATACAGTGCTGTGCAAAAGTCTTAGGTGACCATTTAGACTTCTTGTTATAGCAATGGTATAATGAGCATAAAATAATTTCTCAGTCTCTTTTTTAGAATATAACCAGGAAATAAAGGAAATTTGTATGCAATATTATAAAATGAAAAACAAAAAACAGAAATAAAACTGGTTCTGTAGGCTACAACTGTAAGTATTTAGTGTGACCTCCCCGTACAGTTAAGCAATAGCATCTGGAAGCTTTTTCGGGATGCCAACTTGACCACTCTACAATTCGAAGAAGCTTGATCAGGAATGGTCTTTTTGGAAGGGTAGCAGCCAAGGAACCCGTGTTTTGGGGTGGTCACAATAAATACTGACTTTCGGCTGCAGAAGCCATTTTGTTTTGAAAATATTGTTGCTAAAACAACAAATCTAATGCTGGACTAGGACTTTTGCACGGTACATTGTACATTGGGATTTGTTGCCTGTAGTCTCTGTTTCGTATGAATTGCAATATATAAGAGTAGCTTCTACCCTGCTGTGCACACAAAAATGTTTCACATTAATTAAAAATCTTGTGCTCATTTTTCATAGTCTGCTCTCAGGTGCTTGGAATGTCACATGAGTAATGAAGTCCTCTGGGAGATGAGCATTATGGGATTTGTGTACCTGCCAGAGAGTATGACAGCTCAGTAATTAGCTTGTAATGAGGTTGTAAAGTGTATTTGAGCTTAATTAGCTTTATAAAGTACAGAGTACTGAATTTTACCTCTGATATTCTTACATATTCAGGAATATAGTTTAACATCTAGCTTGGCTTGGAAATTAGGAAACAGAAGTAATCTCTAATATGGTCACTGTGTTGCATTAAGACCACTAATCTTGACATAATTTCCCAACTCCTGATCTTAACTTTTCCTTTGTGTCAGCTGTGGAGTTGGAGAAGGAGGAGGACTATGCCGACTTCCTGATCTACGGAACAGGCTGCGTGCTTTTCATCCTCACGGTGATCATCATCATCTTGTGTCGCATGCGTATGAATACGCAGAAGACCTTGCCCACACCTCCTGTACAAAAGCTCTCCAAATTTCCCCTCAAGAGACAGGTAACAGAAAGTAGATACAAGATTTGATCAGTATACTTCTCACTTTTTCTTCCTCTTATTTGTTTTAATCAGTTGCACCATAATTATGTTTGGCGTCCCTGTCATTGCAAATTCATAAATATTTAACTAACGCTGCTTACTCAAACCTGATTATGAGTTTGAAATATGAAACATGCAAGTATTAGGTATAAACTATGTTCACATGTGCATCTGTATTTTTTTTGCATATGCAGGGGACAGAAAGAAAATTTGTCATATATGTAGTTACAGATTATTCATATTCTCCCATGACTGCCAGTGTTTGGATCATGTTTCACCTTCACTGCAACCCAGTCTGGCTCAGTTGTTTTAAAGATTTTAAACGGCAGCAGCTGCAACTGAGTATACCCAGTGATTCTCCCCTGCATTCTCGTTCATTCCCTCTCTCTGTTTCAACAGATAGTGAGGAATGGTCTTACAGACTATCATTTCAGCCTGCTTCCCTTTGAATCACTGAAGTGATCCATTGAGTCTGAATTGAATCTGTCATATTTGCTGTTCTAACTCAGGGTACTGTGTTAGACTGTTTCCGCAACAGTTTTTAGAGAAATTGTTACTCACTGTTACAAGTAGTTAATTAGATGTTCAGATCTATTTTTTCCAATTGTTTAACTTTTCCAGCTTATTCAGAGTCAGTTTATTTTAGTAACATTTTGAACTTAACAGTCATTTTATTTTTTTCTGTTTTGGCACCACAGTTTTCCTACTAATTAAAATATCTTCAAGTATACTGGTGTAAGGTTTTGACCATTTTACTCATCCCTAGCAGCTGCTCTTGTGATGAAAAACATTGTACTATTTGAAAACAAAAAGTGCAATACAGACACATTTTGCTAGTGGTCTGAGACCTTACTGTAGTACTTGTAGTACTTGTAAATTTACTATGTGAAATTGGTTGCACTATGACCCAGAAAAACATATACTCGAGAGTACTTCACTTAATTATATAACCTGAATACTTCCAATAACTACCTCAGGGGATTTTTTAATTTAAAAATTGTTGTTCTCTCAAGACTCGTATTCACAACATGCTACACTAAACATTGTATGTCTTTAGTATAGTTACTGTTCAATTCTATACAATTTCATTTATATTCAGGTCAACAAGGCCATTCATTAAGAATTTTTGTAGTCTGACCAAGAGAGGAAAGCTTTCATATAGCTGTTTTGTGAATACATCTATTGTTAAAATCGCTATATTAACTTAAACTGAATTCAACTTAAATTGAAAATTACATTAATTCCAAATCCATTGACATTATAGTGCTACTTCTCTTTGTAGTTAGGTACAAAATTTTTCTGTATACTACTCTCAAAAACTAGGAAATGTTTCAAAATGAATATGAAGCGCTTAGAGAAAGAAGCATTTGATTTTTTCATTAAACAAGATCATCAGAAAAGTCAAAGTTTTCATTACGCAAATGAGATGCACTCAATTATCGTGATTAAGTAGCAAATGGCATGTTCATATGGCCTTATTTCCTTTTCTGATGTTATTGTTTAATAAAATAAAGATCAAATGGCTCTCTTTTTATTGCTTCAAATTCATTTTTAAATATCCCATTATTTTTCCTATATAGGTTAAATGTCAAAAAGTAAGAAAAATTGCAAATACTGTATTTCTATATATGAACTCACCCTCCCATCCCTTCCTAGGATCTTGCCTATTTTTTCAGAAATGGGTTAGATGGAGGTATCTCAGCAGGTAGTATGCGGGCGCCTGATACAGATATACGAATACTGCTCAAGCAGACATTTTTGACACATTCACAGACTGTCTTGGGTAATTACCGGGCATCTTTGTCCAGGTGTTATATCAGTATTATCTGGATTGATGCCTTTTATAGCCCGTTTTGACATTTTATACACAGGTGCATGTGTGTGAGTGAGTGTGTGTAGGATTGTGATGAGCACTGTGCTCCTGCTGTCTCTCAGATTATTCCTCTGTGGAGCCTACTACAAAAGCAACTTTAACAGCCTCTTGATAGAGTCACCACTGGTTAAGCTTTTGATGTTCATACTGCTAACGCTGATCTCACACATGAACGCCTAGGCACATGAGATAGAGTGACTGAAGGAGAAAGAGGGAACAGGGAAACAGAGAAAGTTGCTAGGTATGAAGGCATTCAGAATTGAAGAGAGAGAAGAAAGCTTTTGTAATAGACATCTCCTTGTTTTTGACCATCCATCAACCTGCAAGGAGAGATTTAGAGATATATAGTCGTCATATAAGACATATATATGAGGACAAAAGCGTCAGCTGAATCTTCTGCTTCTCATACTTCCCCCTATAAGATGAAATGGCAACAGTAATAGATAGAAATCTGTGTGCAGGCCTGAAATTCTGTTTCAGAGGTCCCTATGTGTTCAGACACAAGCTGGCAATTACAGACATTTCTCTTGCTGTTTGGAGGACACTTGCTAGCTAAAGGGCACAGTCAGACATTTGTGTCTAGAGTTCCAAGAGACATTCATCCACTCCCAGCACAGCACAGGCTACACTTGATGTCTTATCTCTTTATGTTGCTCCTCTTACCTTACATATTATCTTCACTTCTGTCATTTTGACACACTTTCTCTCTCCAGCCTGCCCAACTGAGACGATAACATTCTGTTCTTTTTCTTCATCAAGCAGGTGTCCTTGGAATCCAATTCCTCCATGAATTCTAACACACCACTCGTCAGGATTGCCCGCTTGTCATCTAGCGATGGACCAATGCTACCCAATGTCTCTGAGTTGGAACTACCATCAGACCCCAAGTGGGAATTTCCTCGCTCAAGGTGAGTTATTTGCTTAATAAAACCTCTTAATAAACTAACTCTTAATAGACTGACAAATAACTATTTAAATCTAAAAGTCCTGGAAAGTGAATTGATATTCGTTATCAATATTTACATTGTGTTTTACATTTTAGAAAAATGCACAGTATTTTAGCATTACTGATTCAACTACATGTCCTGTTGGTCACGTGTTTTAATGCAGGCTGACATTGGGGAAAGCGCTTGGTGAAGGCTGCTTTGGGCAGGTGGTTATGGCTGAAGCCATTGGTGTAGATAAAGAAAAACCAAACAAGCCCATAACGGTTGCAGTCAAGATGCTCAAAGGTGCGTGTGTGATACCATGGTTGTGTCAAAGAATGTACTTGCCATGTATTATAAAACTACAAAGATTAACAGATTTTGCATGAGGTGACAGAATGAAGTCTGATTGAAGACAATGGGTAAAGGCTTTTATAAACAATCCTAAATCCTATATATATATTTTCTCAGATGATGGCACAGATAAGGACCTGTCTGACCTGGTGTCAGAGATGGAGATGATGAAGATGATCGGAAAACACAAGAACATTATCAACCTTCTTGGGGCATGCACACAAGATGGTTAGTACTCACATGTAAACACTTACAGGCCACAGCACACATGGATTTTGATTGAACTAACAAATTGTGTGTTTGTGTGATTAGGTCCTCTTTATGTACTGGTTGAGTATGCCTCTAAAGGAAACCTGAGGGAGTACCTGCGTGCACGGCGGCCTCCTGGTATGGACTACTCCTTTGACACATGTAAGATCCCAGATGAGACACTCACCTTCAAAGACCTGGTATCATGTGCTTACCAGGTAGCCAGAGGCATGGAGTACTTGGCCTCTCAAAAGGTACACAAGTCCAAACTGTGCAGTTCTACTGACTTTTTTGTTCTAGACTAATCATATTGATCTGCATTTAAGATTGAAGGCAGATGCATGATGAACCTTTTAACTTCTATTCTTTGTGTGTGCAGTGTATTCATAGGGACCTCGCAGCCAGAAACGTGCTGGTGACAGAGGATAATGTGATGAAAATTGCTGACTTTGGACTGGCCAGAGATGTGCACAACATAGACTACTACAAGAAGACCACAAATGTGAGTTAGACTTTAATCCCTAGTGAGCTCATTTGCATCATAAAGGGAATTATCACAAAATCAGTTCCAACACCTTTCACTGTAATTTATTCCAAATTTCTGTTAGCTGGAAGTGTAAGGGCAGTTGCTGAGTTCAGTATGTTTTGTGAAATGTAAGAATAACCTGCAAGTGCTGTTCTCTAACAGTAAAGATCTTTGGATGAGAAAAGCGCAAGACATGTGTCAGCATAACCGTTCTGACGTAGTTTCATCCACCTTTTATGTCTCATAAGTTCCATACAGTGCCATTTCTGGGTACACTTTCCCTCTGGGTATGTGGTATCCTTGCCTAATCAGAGCCACACAATTACATTGGCAAAGCACACCCACCAGTTCACCCTCTGAAAAAGTTCCATGTCTGATCTGTAACCGCACTTTGCTGGGAAAAAATGTGTTTTGCATAAGTATTTATAGACTTGCCAGCAACTGCTTTTACGTTTCTAGTATAAACAAGTTTGAAGTAAACAGGTTTTCTTTTATGCCTCTAGAAAATGTGTCAAAACATTGTCCATAGTAATCTCTTGTACTTTTCATAGTATGACGGGATAGTACTCAGAGTAGATGGCTATAAAGTGCATCCAGCCAGAAAACAATATAGTGCCTAAGTAAGGTTCATTTATATCAACTGACAAAAGTAATATTGACTTTGCCTCCAGTAGAGTACTTTGCTGAAGAATGACTGGACAGTATTGGAAGTCTAGGTCATTGTTTTGGGTCTTTATCGGGGTTGAGCTTTTGTTGGTGACAGTGTTCATATTGTTTAGATGTATTTCAGAATTAGATGGCACAGTAGGGGGATTAAACCAGCACTTTGCTGACATTAAATTAGTTTAGGCTGTTCTGCTGGGATCAGCTCTTCTCTTGTTCTGATCCACTGTTGTGTGCTTTCAGGGTCGTCTGCCCGTTAAATGGATGGCACCGGAGGCTCTGTTCGACCGGGTCTACACGCACCAGAGCGATGTGTAATATGACAAAGCCATACATTCCTCTTTCAGTTCCCCTTTCACTCCATCTTTTATTCTCTTCATCTTTTAATCGCTTCATCCAGAGTGTCCAGTCAGCCAGCAGTGACTCTGTCTGTTAGCATCAAACGCAGATGAGCATGTTTGTGAAATTACAAAAATGTTGTTTCCACACTCCTTCGACATTGCACACATTCCAGCTTTGCCCTTTTGATAGTGTTTGTCTGTGTGTGGTAACAGATTCCTGTCATCTGCTTGCACACTAGGTATTGATTAGCATGTCACTTTAGTGTTGTATTTCCCCACATGATTTAAATGGAATGTAATCATTCCTGTCTCAACTCAGACTGCAGGAGTCAAATTATAATTGTTAACAAAGTCCTCTGGCGCTGCAGTACTGGGAATAGGACTCAACTGTCAACAATGTTTTTGTGGGTGTGTCCTGAACGCACCTCTTACCCCCATAGAACTGCTGCTGCCCTAGCTTCTGATGTGTATGAATGAAGTCAAGAGTCTGACATGAAGCTAATGAATGGACAGTGATGCGATGATTGGCCAATTATTTAGCAGTCACAGGGCTTCCAATGAAGAGTTTTTGTGCTAAGAATGGGAGACCAAATCCAGCTAGCTAACACGAACTGGCTCTTAGCTCCTGTTGTCTTTCAGCGTGGCTAATTTGATTAGCACTGCTCAGTGGGAGTGTGGAAGGAATACGGCCAAACAAAAGAACCCTGAGTTAACAGAACAGCTTGCAATAACACACACACACAAATACTCGCACACTGTTTTAATAGACTTGCCTCTCTTATCATAGAGACACATTATAAGCCTCACTAAGAAGCGACGATACTGGCCTCTCACATCCGCCAACAACCTCACACCCCAGAGTGAGCAAGAGACAGAGAAAGAGGAAAGAGAATGATCCTAACAGACACATTTTTACAGTTGTCTTGCCATGCGTTTCCATAACCATTCCACATATCATTATGCAAAAGATATGTTAACGTCTGCATGGACATCAAATTCATTATAACATATTTATTCATTTAATTTGTACATTTTAAAACCTAATTAAAAAGTCTACATAACCTTTTGTAAGGTCTCAGAAATTAATTGACTTATTAATGGTTCATGGACAGACATATGCCTTATTTAAATGTCAGTAATAAAATGTGTTGCACTGATACAAACTGATGAGACACATTAGTGCTGCTAGAACATTTAAGTACTGCAGTGTTTGGAGTTGTCATCATCTAGTCCTTTGTCACTGGTCACAGGATGCTCTTGACTGGATATTATGGGTTTGTGAGCTATTCTCTGTCTAGCAGTGACACTGACTGCAGA
The DNA here is from genome assembly GCA_034780255.1 of Parotocinclus maculicauda. NCBI lineage: Eukaryota > Metazoa > Chordata > Actinopteri > Siluriformes > Loricariidae > Parotocinclus > Parotocinclus maculicauda. Next base: position 17,329 of record JAUZSU010126091.1, on the reverse strand, counting down.
ATAATGACCCAAAAACACATCTCAAAGCTTTGCAGAGCTGTTACACTACAAACATAAAAAATTGAGTGCTGACATACCAAATAATCAATTAAAATATACACTTTAAATAGCAAATAGAAGCTTTTTCAGTACTGATCTTAGACATTTGTATATCAGCTAATAGTAGGTTAGTATCATTTATTTACCTGTGTCATTTCATCTGTAACAGCTGGTCCTATGGAGTATTGCTATGGGAGATCTTCACTTTGGGAGGTTCACCGTACCCTGGTATCCCTGTGGAGGAGCTCTTTAAGCTGCTCAAGGAAGGTCATCGAATGGACAAGCCTGCCAACTGCACTCATGAATTGTATGTTCCAGAAAACAATCACTTATTTGCTTAAAATGTTCAAACAAGTGTACTTGCTTTCCTGTATAGACCCTGCCGTGCATGTATACTTTAGAACTTGGGCTGTGTAAATTCCTTTTTTAAATACTGTGCTAAAATACCTTCCTTAAAGAGTCTGATTGATAAATGAAGTTAAATGAAACATATAAAATACAGTACTGTTCAATCTTAAACCGACCTTAGGTTAGATAATGATGATATATAATTATTACTCTCTATTACTTTATTAGCATACAAACAGAAATACAGGAAACTTGATTGCAAGTTGATTTGTTTGGTTGAATTATTCCATGTTGCTTTCAGCATTAACAGCTATATACGACAGACACAAGGACACTTTGAATCAGCCAGTTTAGCATAAACATTTAAAATAATACATGTATTTGGAAGTGGGAGAAAACTGAAGCACCTGAAATAAACCTATGCAAACACAGGTAGGACAGAAACAAGATTAAAATGAAGATCAGTGGAAAAGAATATTATTCCAAGTTTTAAATTATTGGGTCCAATCGTTGACAGTGTTAGATTTTGTCAGTATACCATTGCTAAAGTAATAAATTTATATATATATATATATTTATATATATATATATGTAAGCAACACCAGCACAGTTCTCCTGAATTCCTAAAATGTAATATCTATAATGCTTAAATCTTTCTATTAGATATATGATCATGCGAGAATGCTGGCATGCTGTACCATCTCAGAGACCTACATTTAGACAACTGGTGGAGGATCATGACAGAGTGCTCTCCATGACATCAACTGATGTAAGAGCATTCTTTTATTCTCCATCCAACTGTCACTTCTCCCCTGCTATTATGTTTCTCTTAACTGTCTGCAGAGATGTACTCAGCTGTCATGCATTAAGAGAAGCCCTAATATTTTCTGTGTGATCTCTACAGGAGTATCTGGATCTCTCGGTACCATTTGAGCAGTACTCACCCACCTGTCCAGATTCCAACAGCACCTGCTCCTCCGGAGATGATTCTGTGTTTGCTCATGACCCCCTGCCTGACGAGCCATGTCTCCCTAAACACCACCATAGTAACGGTGTTATAAGGACATAAAAGCCTAGACAGAGCATGCCTTGGGCACAAACAACTTAATTGCTGCAGATGCATCGTACACAACAGGGAGAGTGTCGTACCAGCATCAACACCTTTAAATTACCCGCACTATGGCATTTGAAAACTTAAAAACCCTAAAAAGGAAGAGGGTTCAGGGGTCCACCATGAATGCCATCACTCCTCTGCGCTTCCTCCAGCTCCACTTCCGTTTGCACGTCTACATTCTGTTTTTTTTTTAATCTTTTTTAAACTATTTTTATACTCTTGCCAGTTTTTGCTCTTTATGTTTTGATGGGTGAAACCATTCCAAACCAAACATGCAGAATCAGTGGGATGGTGCAACAAAAAAGAGCTGAACTTACCCATCGAGCAGGAACACGTTGAAGTGACACAGAAAGTGCCATTCCGTGAAAAACAGTAAGATACTGGGAAAAATTGATTTTCCACAATATCAATCAGTTGCTTTCAGACCTATGGCCAGTTTTTTTTTTAATGACGTTTTTCACAGGAACTTTTGACATGCCAGTCTTTTAAGGAGAAGTGTCACAGATCTGCAGTTTGATTCAAGGGAATATAACGGTGTGCTTTGTATGTATCTAAATTTTATATTGTAAATATATAGATTATAAATATGTATCATATTGCAGTCAACAGCAAAGTATGTAAGAGAAAGTAATAGATTTTTAAGACAATACGTTGCAAATGGGCATACATTGTCAAGGTTATGTAAACATTTAATCTTAAAAAGCTAAACAAATGTTTTATTTGAATTAACATGTATATTTGTAAAGCTATTTATAGACTTAACATAAGGATTTTAAGGTCTAAGATTATAGTCTAATGTTTTGGTACTGTAAACAAAGGCTCTTTAAGTTATTTACCACAGAGGTACAGCATTATCTCAGTCAGTGGATTTGTTTCTTTCTGTCCTTTATGATCTTTGTTGTTCCATCTCTTTGTTTACAGTGGCAAGAATGTATAAAAACACTATTGGCAACGCGAGTTTCAGTGTAATGCCATGATCCAGAAGTCAAATTCTGAGACGTAAACAGAGGATGCCATATGTTTTACATTGTGTTGACTGTGATCTCAGTGTTAAATTCTGGAATATAAGGACCACATGTGATGTATTCTGCAGAAGAGACTGCCCCCAATTCCATGACTTCGAGTGTGTAATATAGTATGTAAGCACTTATCATTGTGAACATCAAAACACCGGTACTAAAATCTAAAATGCCCCTAGATTAAATTGCCTTGAAAGTAATAATGCACATTTTATTCACATTATCCAACAGAAGTATAACTCAAGTATCATCGATAAATGTTACAAAAATGAGTCTTCTATGAGAATGAACATTGTGGTCCTGTATGTTCTATATGTTGCTCTCTATGAAGGAATGCTTTGTGGTTCAAACCCCAATGGCATCAGTTTAGTACAACTATATGGTCAGTTTTATATAAGTGTGTTTTATGAATGCCTTTTCACATCTGCTAAAAGTTAAATAACTACAAGTTAATCTTCCACGACTACATTTGTAAAGTGCCAAAATATTCCTTCTTTCTATGTTAATGAGTACATTTCTCTTTTCCTCTGTAATATGAGAGTGTGCGTTTTGGGATAGCTGGGTTGTGTCTCAGGGTTTCCTTAGACAGTTGTTCTCAAAAAGGTAACTGGCAATAAGGAAGAGACAATAAGATGATGCACTTGCTGCTAAAACAAAAAAAACCCTGTAGATTTAATATGTTTGTCTCTCCTCTCAAAATTTAATAATGTAGGCCAATTTTTCTATTGAACAAGTGCCTGGCCCTTTGGGATGGTTAGATTTTTTCTAGAGGTTTTGAATGTACAGCAAATGCAGCATGGACATAAGCAGGGTGTTTGTTGAAACAAATATAGTAAAGCACTTCATTACTGCTGCCCTTGGATTACAGAATTCTCTACATTCACGAGAATGTTGCAGCTTGTCTTTTTCCTATTAAGGGAAGTAGGTTTTTTGTTGTTGTTTTTTAATTTTGGGGTTTTTTTAGTTATTGGAACACACCTTCCCAGCTGTATTCTGTATGTCCTTCACCCTCTAGCTCACCTCCGCCTCCCCTACTCTACTACTGAAGGCCCCCTACCCCCTACCAGCACAGTGACGCTGGACCTGTACACAGGAATATTTATTGCAATCTATTTATGAATTAGTTTGTGTAGATATACACACAAATGCATTAGGTCTGTGGTGCTTTTGTGTTCTGAGATGGAGGTACCAAGAAGTGTTCTGGGGTTGAAGAGAGTTCAATTCCAATGAAATGTTTACATTCTCCTCCAGACATCAGTTTTCCCACCGCTTTCGGACTGGCTGGGGTAATTAGCAATACGGCCGTAATAATGGCCATTTGTTAATTCTTTCTCCTGTTATTTGTCCTGTCTTTTAGCTCTATGTGATAATGCCATTTAGCTATTATTAGAAGGTATTGGGTTAAATTCTAGATTTAATTTACAAATGCATTAAGTAGATATTATCTAGACTGATGAGAGTGATTACAGTATTGTCTCACAACAAACAATTTAGCCAAATGATGCATTTCATGTAGATGTTTTTGGAGGAAATAAAGATTGCTGAAGAAAGCACTCAGTTTATTAAGACTATGTACTCCTCTGCCTTTCTAACAGAGTGATTAAAAAACAAAAACGTACTAACAATTTGTTATAAATGCCTTCTTTTTCTCTCTTTTCTCCTTTCTGTAACATTCCAGTGTATTTCCATTTCACCCCATACTGGCGGTGACGTAGACCTCTTCACACCACAGTCTGTGCCTGAGAACTCTGCTGTCAATCAGAAAATTTTCAATAAACACACTAGAAAAAGGATTTGTGTGATACATTTCATTTTGGAAAATATTTGACACTACCTGACCTGATGGATATATGTGTACCCCTCTTACAGTGGCAAGTTGATGGGAGAAAATAGAGGATAGGCATATGATCATGTCTAGTATCAAGTATACGAGCTCCTCATCCATATGGAAATATTTCAGAACATCTTTCTCTCTGTTACAATACATAAATGTGGTACCAAGAGCCAACGGGTTATTTTCCTTTAGCCTTGAATCCAGTAACTCTAATGACGACTTCGGCAGGGCAAGATCTCGTACCAAGTCATTCAACTCAGCTTAAGTGAATGGCTGGCACATTTTGGTATCAACTTCTGAGGCCACGAAATCGTCTGAGTGTTTTTAAAAATTGGAATGACAGAATTCATTGTTGTCACAAACTTAACAGTGACTTTGTTGCAGTGAGCACCCGGTCCTATACCTGAAGGGAGATTTGGGTACTGGGTGGAAGAATATTTTTTTTGTGTTCATGCCTGGAATAATTACCATGCAGAAGTAGCAGTCATGAACTTTTGAGGCCACTCCACTGGAACTCCAAATTGAGACTTTTTCTTCGACCTTTAGTCCACTCTCTTAAGTTTTCAACACATCTTGCACATTTAATGTAGTGCCTAAGGTTCAGCATATTAAAATAATATTGTTACGTTCGTGCTATAAGAGAGCGTTTTGTGGAAAAACAGACATGACTGGAGAAAACTGATGTGATTTTTGGTTTAAGCACACTAAAATACTTAGAGATCACATGTTATCTTGTAGTCAGCAAAACTGATGTCAGCCTGGGTTATGGATATGGAATTTGTATAGAAATAGAAGTACTGAATGTACAACAACAGTAGCATCGACATAAGCAGGGTCTTTGTTTAAACTAATTTGACATTGAAATTTGAAAAGAGAAGCTGATTTATTAATGTTTGAAAGGCAGTCATGTTACTGATTCATGATTCACTTCGATTTACACGAGATCAACCAAACATCAGTCAAGGGAAGCCATTCTTTAGAGTGGGACAAACAAAACAGTGCACTGTCCAATAACCACTGAGATGTTTTTTTACTGTGCAAAATACCCTTACCCACACTCCATTCAAACTCTGATGTGAGACAAAATGACATGTTCAAATCCGTTTTAACAAGTGGTACTATTTCCTATCCTAAGTAATAGAAAACACATCATAGACTTAGAGCGATGCTTATCAGTGTCTGTGGGTCTGTAGGTCTGTGTATGGAGCTTGAAAGAGGATTTTGCACGCTATGCTGTGATACTACAGTGAGATATTTGATTTACTAAAATAATGTGTAACACTATTAACCCATGAGGGCCCACAGTGACATGTGTGTAATATGTTTTGATGCCTCTTTTTCCTTTGTTTTTAGTCAAAAAACCCTTGAATGACATGTACTTACCATGCTTTGTGAATATAAGCAAAACCTTGGTTCTTTTGGGATAAATATATATTATATATGATTTTTATAATCATAAAAGATTAGATGAGTCAATGACTAACAGCCATATGTATTGCATAAGAACCAAGATTTTCTTTATAGGGCCATAAAATAGAGTAGATGGACTATCTGCGATTCACAAAGGATGGTCAGGACATGCCATTCAAGGACTTTATGAGTGTAAACAAAGGGGAAAGCATCAATGCTGTGACACACACGCCACATGGGCTCTTATGGGTAAATAATGTATGTCATACTAATGTCATAATAATGTCATATAATTCTGTTCTTTTAGAGTTGTCTCAATCTACTGTAGTCTCTCTTACATAAGCAATAATGCACTGATGGTTCATGCTATGACATGAGATATTGGCACTGGAGTGTAGCAGTTGTAGGCAAGAGGCCAATATCTCACGTTACAGCACAAACCATAAGTGTATTATTGTTATACTGGAACCAAGAGCGTCCAGGAGTTGTTTGGTGTTGTGTGTGTGTGTGTGTGTGTGTAATTGTATGTATGGATGTGGCCCTTAACTGAGGCTCTGATGTCTCAGACTCAATCTGTGTATATGTCACACTTACCAGGGATGCCCCATTACATTTTCTCTATACACACGTTTCTGATTTCGCATGTGTTCATAGACACACCGTCATTATTCAGTATTTTCACATTAATATTTTTACAAAGGGCAGCACGGTGACTTCACTGCCTCACAGCAAGAAGGTCCTGGGTTCAATCCCAGGGTGGAGCGACCTGGGTACTTTCTGGGTGGAATCTGCATGTTCTCCCTGTGTCTGCGTGGTTTTACTCTGGGTACTCTGGTTTTCCACAGTCCAAATACATGTGTATTAGGTTAATTGGTGTCCATAAATTAGCCCTTAGTGTGTTACTGTGTGTGTGTGTGTGTGTGCCCGCCCTATGATGGATTGGCACCCATCTAGGGTTGTTCCTGCTTTTGCGCCCAGAGTTGCCGGATGGGCACCCGCGACTGTGGATTGAGCGGAAGATAATGGATGGATGGATATATTTACATATTTTATTTATATATTCTAGTGTCTAATATGCTATTGTCCTATATTCCCTATCAATATGTTCTCATTCATATTTAAACAATTACTGTGGACTGAGTCCGTTAATTTAATAATTTCAAGGAACAACTAGGCCACCTGAGAAAGTTCATGCCTTTTGCAACTGTATATCAAAAATATGAATAGAATGATGACAACTATAATTCCAACTGCATGAATTTATAAAACACCAAGACAGACAAATCACTTAATGTATCAAAACTCAGAATCTACACAAGGAAACCAGCAAAGATTAGGACATTGGGATGTTTTAAATATGTTTGTGGAACTAAGCTCCAGGTGCTTGTGATTGAAATGGGTAATAGTTTTGTATACTGGAGATGGTGGCCTCTGGCAATCTGGAGGCATGATTGTTCATCATAACCATCATACATTCTAATAACATACTGTATTTTAAATGAAGTGTGTACAAGCACTTGGATTCTAACTGGTGAAGGACACATCTAGTCTATTATATATATTATGAGAACCAAAGTTCACCTGGATGAAAGGAATGCATGACCTGACATGACACGAATAATTAACTAGGTAAAAAATACAACCACAAATCCAAAAAAATGGGACAGTATTCATTCATTTAATTTCTTTCCACTTAATCCTGGATAGGGAGAGCCTAGCCAGCACCAGTATGCACAAGGCAGGATCAACCCTAAAACAGGTGCCAATCTATCGTAGGGCACATACTCTTAAACACTCATACACACACTCACACACACTAGAGCCAATTTAACGTAATCACGTAACCTAACCTAAAGCATGTCTTTGGACTTGAGCACCCAGAATAAACAGGAAAATGCAAATAAAAAACAAATACAGTGTTTCTAACACTTACTTTAATTTGTCATTTCAGACAGTATACCCCCAATATATTTCATGTTTTGTCAGACACATTTCAGGAAAAGTTGAGACAGTAAAGCATTTAACACTTTGTAATGTTGTCGTTCCTTACCACAACACTTAAAATGAATTTTGGTACAGAGGATACCAAGTGATGACGCGTTCTCCAAAACACTGAAAAAAATTGAGAAATTCTCCACATATTCTCTATTGGGGAACATCAAGACTGAGGATAGGCCACCACAGTATTTTTACATTGTACTTCAGCTGTACAGTTTGTTTCAAGGACATTTCATGGCTCCTTAATGTTTCCAATTCAGAGCAATAGAACTTATTATTGACTGAGCAGTTCAAGCATGAATCAGTTTGTTGTAAAACTGGCAACATAGTGACATGAATCACTGCATACATACAGTACAGTCCAAAAGTCATAGGCCACCATACCCTCTTCTTCCCTTCTTCCCTCTTGGTGCAGCATCTGGTTTGGTATTGTCTTGATGAGAGATGCATGGACGTTCCTGGGAAACACGTTTTCTTGAAGACAGTATATGTTGCTCTGAAATCTCCATGGGCAGTGACACAACCCCCTACCATTGCAGACTTGTTGGTGATAAAGGCTTGGGGAGTACATAGCATCCATTTTGAAATACTGATTCATCCAATCATAATAATGTGTTTCCACTGTGTTCCACCTTTTTATAAATTATTTTTTAAGTGCCATTTATGAATGTAACTCTGTATTATATTGCTTGACAAAGCACTCACTACTAACCTTAAATTGTCTTCACCTCAACCAGAATGTGTCGCAGTCCTGAAATACAAGAATGAATGTATATTACCAAATTAAATGAAGTAAAATGAAAATCTTGGGTTCATACTGTTTGAAATGAAACAAAAGTTAATGTGGGACACACTGCATTTTTTATTTGCATTTTCCATAATCTCTCACATTTAATTTGAGGTTGTATTTTCTTCTGTTTGAAAAAATAAAAGCCAAACTTCCTTTTGGGGACTGAGGTTAGTTTAGGATTATAGGTAGGTGTGGCATAATTTAGCTACAGCAGGACACGTCAATGGAAACACCCTTAAATATAGTAATAAAAGTAAGCATGTCAGTAAGTGTGTATGTGTGTGGAGTCCCGCAGGCTCCCTGGGGTCTAAAGTCTTAAACATGATCAGAAGTGGAACAAACTGTACTTCCCCAGAGTGCTGAAGAGACTCATTCATCGTGCTTGTGTTCTTGTGGGAATGTGTGTTTGGTGGAGAGTTAAAAAGCTTCTTTCACAAATGTGTGATTGGGGGAGGCTGAGTTAAGTGAATGTTTCTTTTGCAGCTCCATGGTATGTTTGCATTTGGACGTAATTCTCTGTGCTTCTATTGCTCTTTAAAGCAGATCATATTCATGTAGACACTTGCCATCAGTGGGTGTGTTGACTTTGTTGAATTTGATTGCTGAAAATAAATCTGGTTGTTAAAACAATGTATAACTTTATTTAAATGCAAAAATTTGGTGAGAAACTCTGGATCTTCATTAGTCTTTTAACAGTTTCTCAAAAGTAATAAATCAGATTTAACATTGAATAGCAAGGTAGTAGCCTTACTATAAATAAACAACATTCATTGTCAGTATTACTTCTGCTAAACATGCATGGTGATTTTCTAATCTAATGTGTTGTCTGTATGTTAAGCTCGCACAATAAGTCTACATAAAATAGTCTAAAAAGTCATGTTTTACCATTTTTTCAGTGGATTATCTATAATTGGGTTTATCTATCTATCTATCTATCTATCTATCTATCTATCTATCTATCTATCTATATGTTTGTTTGTTTGCCTGTCTGTCTTTCTTTCTATCTATGCTATATAGACAAAAGTATGCAGACACAAAAAAATTACCTTCATATCATGGATATTAGTATGTAGTTTGCCCTGGGCCCCCCAAACAGCAGCCTTTGTTCTTCTAAAAATGCTGTAAACTAGATTTAAGAACATGGCTGTGAGTCTGGCTCTGATTTTTTGCATTGTAGTGCATTTTGAAAGTGTCTGATGGACTGATGGACAGTTTTGTTTTCCGTGCAAGGCACCCAAGTTCTCAACCAAAGTTGGCAATTTTTAAACAGTAGTGCAGAATGTTGATGAACTAACTTGTTAAAAGCTAGTTATACTAGCTATAAAAGTATCTTACTGAGAGTCATTGGGGTATTCAGTATAACAATGTTTGTCTATGGAGAATTCTAAAATGTTTAGTATATTATAATATAACAAATATATATTTAATTGCTGATATCGCACACAACTCTATCTTAAACCACAGTGCAATTTTATATGCAAACTTATGATTTTTATTCCTCATTAGACATAGGTTGGACTAATAACAAACTAAATTAGATTTTTGGTAACACTTTACTATGAGGGTGTATGAAATAGTGATAATTCATGCAGCCTTTTATGAGTAACTAATCATTAACTTATACACATAATACATCATGAGTCATCATAAATATCAATCAAAAAATGAATCAATCAATGTTTATTGTCATGTCATATTTACACAGGTGTGCAGGTGAGGGAAAACTTAGGTGCGTGGGCCTTCCCAGTTTCCTTACAGAAATACACTTAAGACTCAAGTTGTATACACACAGACCACGGTGCTGGTAACATGTAGTGCACAAAAGAAATATATACACATACAATTATCAAAAAACAAAGAGGCACGAAGGGAGCTTGCAACACTGCAGCCTTACTTGGCGCCATTTTGGATCTCAATGTTATGCAAAAAGTGACCATGTTTCATGCATGCCTTGATGTAGAAACAAAATATTAATTCATGTAGCAGTTAAGGTAGGACATTACGTCTTCATGAGCATTACGTCTTCATGTGTTCATGATGTTTGTGGCCCTAATTAAGTAATTACTTATTTTTTTTTAAGTTAAATAGTAAGTACCTTCCTGGGTTAGAGTTCTCATTTCAGTATCCACTGACTAACCTGCCCTCCCTCAGGCATGGCCACACGTATCTGTATGTGACCTGACTGAAAGGCACTTCCAGGATTCTAACCTAAATTTCCATAGTGATGTGTAGAGTATTCAACATCATTAAACTTAATTTTAATTTAGGTATCTAGTACTTTTTACAATCATACATTACATTCAAATAGGATTTACAGAGACCTTAGTATAAAACCACTAATAGTAAAGCAGTGGAAAGAAAAAGCTTCATGGGTATCATGAGGAAGACACCTTAAGAGGACTGAGATTAGTTCATAAAAATCTAAAGCATTTATAAGTATAAAATGTACTTATGTACAGCATATTTAAAGTATGATATACAATATTTAGAGTCAGAAAACAGTTTAGTCAGTGATGGTAGTCCTGTACTTAAAATGTAATACCAGTTGTGTAGACAAACGTAAAGCTTTCAGTATCACTATGCTCAACTGGTAATCTGTTTTGCAGCATTTCTATCATTGGTGTGTGTGTAAGGGAGAGAGAGAGAGAGAGAGCGAGAGAGAGAGAGAGAGAGAGAGAGAGAGAGATTTCTGTATAAGCTTTTTTCAGGAGTGCACACATATACACACCTTTGTCCCTGCTATCACTGTAGGGACTTTCCATTGATATAATATTATGTAATAGCGTATACCTGTTATACCTGTTTCTAAACCTAACCTTAAACTCAGTAACCTAAAGAAAATCTTTTGGACACAATTCCCAGCAATATGAAAACAAGTTAAGTATAACATATTGGACATTTTTCTTAAACAAAATTACAACGTATTTAAAAATTATATATATATATATATATACTTGTACACATCCAGACACACAAACAGTCACTGTCAGATTTGTCAGATTTGTGTGTGCAGTAACAAGCTGGAACGTAGAAGCCTAGACACAATTAATAGCTGCACAGTGGTTACAGAGAAGGCATGGTCACTGTATTTATTTTAAATTAAATAAATGTAATAAAGTAAAATCATGGGATTTCAGTGTTATATGTTTGTGCTGAGTAGTGTGTGTGTGTGTGTGTGTGCGTGCGTGTGTGTGCGTGTTTGGCTGAAGCTTTGTTTTGACCAGACGGTCTGTTTACCGTTAGTCTGTGGTGTTTCGTGGCACTCCAGCAAATTTTTCAGTCCTATTAAAAAGCCGACAGCAGGCACCAACTCTTATGACGCATGGAGTAAAAGCAGGATAGAGGGAGGAGGGAAACAAAAATGACATGAAAGTGAGAGGGAGAGGCTGCGAGAAAAGCGAAGTGTCAAGCATAACGTCAGCCTGGATCCATGCACAGACTTCATGGCTATGTGAGGATGGGGGACTCCCCACCTTTCAGAGAGTAGTATGTGTTTGTTGAGCTTCTGATTGAAAAGTCTGAAAAATGCTGCAGCAGAATGAGCTCCAGCTTGGCAGAACCTGACCTTTGTGTCCAGGATGATAAGGGTGTATGTGTGAAGATTAAATATGCAATATAATTGGAGCTGGATTACATGAACTTACTTGCTTGCATGGTAATCTAAAGTTAAATCTATAAGAAGTATGAGGCCTGATAGGTAAATATGTTAATTATTCTAAGAATACTTAGCTGGAGAGGAAACACAAACATTAAGAATGATTAATACATTTAAGCACCAATACTACTTTGTAGCACCACCAATAGCTGGTTCTTAGTGTCAGTAGGTTCTATACCAGAATGTAACAAAAAAACAGATGGCCAGTTGTTGACAAGACTCTGAGGTGTGGGCAGAATAACTGTGGCGGAAAGCCACTGCAAAATGCCCAGTCTTGCCACAGCATTTCATGTTGAGAGGCTTGGAACATATTTTAAACAACACAGGAATTGCTGCAAGCAGTTAAAGAAGGGCCAGTGAAGGAATGTTCTAAACATTTGTAGCAGACTTGCCTTTGTTGAGGCTGTGACACAAAACAACTTGGCTAGAGTGATCTAAGGAATTCTGTCACTGAACCTTAACTGGAAGATCATGATATGTTCAGAAAAGTAGTAAATTTGCCATGTGATGACTTACATATACTGCTCACAATAATTAGGGGACGTTTCAAAAAAATGAATATGAAACAATAAAATAGCATAAAAAGGACATTTACACTTCTGTTGTGGCAGCATTAATGCAAAAAAGTACATTGAGAGCACACTGTACACATTGGTATGGCAGCAGAAAAAGTGGGTAGAGGTACTGGACTGGTCTGACTGCCTGCACCCTTACCTGTCCCAACAGAGAATGTGTTGAAAATTTTGAAATTAAAATTGTGACAATGATGGCCCAGTACTGTAGCACAGTGTAGCACACTGTGTCTGTGGAAACATATGACAAAATAACACCTGAAAAACTAAATCTTTTAAGTGCTTTATATTTAAAAAATTCTGGATGTTTATTAACAAATGAAATGAAGTTGTCCAGACAAAACATGAAATATCTCAGGTTCATTCTGTCTGCAATTAAATATTAGTCAAAGAAAATGCAAGAAACACTGTGCTTATTTATTTTTTTATTTGCACACTGTGACAACTTTTTCTGATTTGGAGTTCTACATGCATTTCCAATACACGTAATGCCAGTCACATCACCTTTTCTAACAAAATCAACAAGGAGATGACTGCCACCTGTACTATTACCTTAACGTTATCTTACAGTTGTGTGAGATTCCCTAGTTTTGCTCTCTTTGGTTTTGAAGTACACTGTCAATATACAATGCAGGCCATGTACATAATTGAGCAATTACGTGCAGTAAGTTTTGATCTAAAGAGAAATGTCAAAGTAATGCCAAGATCCATACACAGTGCATAGTGATAGTACAAAGCCAATGTCAACATGAAAGCCAAGCAAAATTTGGGTCATTTTAGGCAATAAAGGTCGGGTTTTCAATGCAGGGGGACGTATGACGTATTTATAGAGTCTTTAGCTGACATGTTACAGCAATAAAGTACAAATATTAGTTAATAAGCTATGCAAGTGCTAATGTAAGCAAGAGTTTTCATTTTGTCATTATAGCTTATAGAATAATTAATCATAGTCAAAATGTCTATTGTTATATTCTGAGAGATTTAGACAATACTGGTTGCTAAAAAACCAACGAAAAAGCTGAGAGATCAAAACATTTTAAATATCATTTGTATTATGGTTTGGTGGCCCACATCAATTTTCTTTCAAGTGGTCCTGAATCCTAAAGTACATTCTGATGATAATTCTGTTTTCTAATTCTGTATGAGACAATTGAGGGTTTTTGTTTTATTGTAAGGTCCAAAAGTGAAGTTCTATCTTAAACATAAATAACTGCACACACAAAGTTTCTGAGTTTTTGTACCACTTTGACATAAACAAAATTTGTTAATACCAAACAAACAAATCATGTGAACGATGACCAAAAATAGCTGCATACTGTCAGGGTTAATGTGAGGCGTACTTGTATTCAAACACATGTCCATATGTTTAAGTGTTCATGTGTGTGAATTGGCTTCTCCTGTAACTGGACCTTGGAATGTTTTCAGAATAACTATGCCAAATCAGCAATTAGCCAGCCGTGAAGAAGAGTGAGGTTCAAGGACAGGTGTCCAAAACACACACACACACACACACACACACACACACACACACACACACACACACTTTTGAGAATGGCCAATGTGCAATAACAAGCTGAGATTCTGGACTCTCCTATACTAACCCAGTGTTGCATTTATCTAAATGTCCACTTCCAATCACTCTGAGGGCAAAAGCTTCCATCCTTTGTGTACAGCTGAGCAGCTAGAACTTTCTATCTAAAACCAGAGAGAAAAAACTCTGTTGTCTCCATAGCCAGACAGCGTAAGCTCTGGGCCATGCCTGTCTCCACACTGTTTAGACATTTGCCTGACTCAAGCATTTACTTTGTGGAATAAATAGTTGGCTTGTGGGGGGTCCAAATAGCTACTCCAGTGCTTTCAGCACAAATAAAGGCAGCTACTCAGGATGGGAACCAGTCGACTAAGAAAAAAAGTTCAATTGCATATAAATAAACAAGATTAAAGTAGAAATTATGCAGTACTTTAAAATTCAGTCAGCTTGATTACTCAGCTCAATTTTCTCAGCTACTAGCTGAGGCTCTACTGTTTGCTTGGTAGCTGACAACCTGACACAAAGAACCTAGCATGTATTTAATACAAGATTAGTGAAGTGCTGTCTTTTTTATACTGTACTTCTGTTTATGGAGTGTCGTCATGCAGCTGGAACAATATAGCAAAATGTTATTCTTGATTAAATTTGACTTCAATATGACAATCATCAATATTATTCATTATCAATGACTGTTTTATCAGTTTTGGTGATATTATGGGAGTGGCAAATGAGGAAATAATTTAGATGATCAAGTGTTACCGTGGGTGGCTTGGATTCAATTCCATAAATAGCAATCTGAGTCCTTTCTGTGTGAAGTCCTTTCCATTCATGTCCTCCCTGTGTTCATGTGGGTTTACTCTGGGTGCTCCAGTTTCCTCCTACAGTCCAGGGACATGTTTAGCACAATAAATTACCTTTGTGAATGTGTTTTGACTGTGGGAGGAAACTGGAGCATGTGAAATAAACCCACACATATGTAGAGTCCACACGGAGAGGACCCACAACACTCCTTCTGGGATCAAACCCAGGACCTTTTCACTGTGAGGTGACAGTGCTTCCCACAAAAAACACCATACTGTACTTCCTGAGTTGTACAGATTCATAAACAGTGACAACCTTGATACAGAATTCTCCAAGTATATATTGCAAGCCACTTTACCAAGCTCTTCACTGATGTGAAGTTTACCCAATCCCGCTTGCAAAGCTTCATTATAGTGAGGCCTGGTCTGTTATTGTGCTATGTGTCTGCAATCCCCTTAGAGCCCAGATCAAAATAATCAGGTATATCACCCAAATAGCACAATAATTTCAGGCTGAACATTTAGATGAAAGAAATGAAATTATAAAGGAAGGATAAAAAATTATGCACATGTTAACTACAGCAGGTGTGGAGCTTCAGTCTGGAAACCACTGCTTTTAAACTGGGTCTTTTAATTTTGGTTTTCTACATATCTGAAGATGTAACTAAAGACTATTACTGTAAAAATTACATTTGATTGAATACATGAAATGCAGAAGCCAAAGACAAGTGTGTTTAAGCTCAGTAAGACAAATGGAAATAGATTAATGAGCTCTTCGCTTCTGCTAGGACTGTGTGTAAGAAATAGAATGAGATAGTGGAAGGAACACAGCTCTATGTAGACAAGTCACACGGAATGCAGAACAGTGTGTGGGTATGATGATGAGATGTGTGTGTATAGGGAGGGTGGATTGCAAGTGTCATGTATTTATCTCTTTATGAGGACCATATATTGCTAAAATGGCATTGTTCTCAGTACTCAGTACAGTACTGATATTCTATTATTCTAAAACCAGTCAATGAAAAATAAATGCAGCATTTCTTTGAAAATCTAAATTATTTGTTATATTGAGGATTATTAATGACTTGTTTTGGTTACTGATTGTTTAACTACAGTACTACACCTGGGCCATATAAATATAGTAATACAGACTCTGTGTGTGTGTGTGTGTGTGTGTGTGTGTGTGTGTGTGCTGTACAGATATAGCCATTCACCGTAAAAGGAAAAGACTTTGATTTGGTTAGTTCTCCAGGTCAGCGGCAGTTCATGAGATAACAGGAGCTGTTCAGGACCAGTTTGTCTGGAAGGAATGCTGTTGTTTTTATGACTGCTAGAAAATGATGTGTGATTCAAAGAAAGCTCCTTTAACTTATTTGCTCTGACATTAGGAGCAATTATTATAGACAAGACTGCTTCCAAATGTTCATCCAGCACCTTAAACTACTCATGAAAAAAGAGGCACAAACAACCACTTTGGAGATATCCCCAAAGACAAGACAAGTGAACACTGAAAAAAATGTCAAAAATTATTGATATGAACAAACTTGGTTTGAAATTTATCAGCACACAGTGGATGTCGCACTATGCCACGAGCACACCCACATAGCTGAATACACTAACCCCTCCAAAACACACACAGAGCATGGTCTTATATACCTACAGTTACAATCAGGTGCTATATCAATATTAACTCTCTGGGCCTCAAATCTTTTATGGGAATTCTCTACCTCTACCTGTTAGCTCACAATGATTTCAATTTCTGTCTTTAATATGCAAGTATTGCGTGCATTTTTAAAAATATTTTAATATGATTACACACAAATTAACAAAATGGTGGGGTGCAATGGCAACTGAGAACAAGAGAAATCCAAATATAAGCAGCTGTGCCTGCCTTTTTCGTGTAAAGATTGAACCCCTTAAAGCTTATACACGTGCTCCCTAATGTACAATTGGGATATGTTCCGACAAGCTCATCATAAGTTAAATGTATCGTAAACCAAAGGAGTTTTAAAAATAGTTTATATATCATTGTGCGGCCTACCTTAAACACGCTTAAAACATTTACATTAACCTACAGCTGGGAAAAACTAACACAAAGCCTATTTTATAATAAAGTGTTTGTGTGTAAAGTAAAATTTTATGTAATACAGTCGAATCCGGTTAATTGGACCACTGGTTAATGGGACCAGCCGCTTATTTGGACCAAATCCTAAAGTACC
>JAUZSU010126090.1:0-53755 GCA_034780255.1 Parotocinclus maculicauda | reverse complement strand
TAAGTGGCGACTTGTGGCTTCTTTTTCTTATTCGCTCTCACGTTCTTTGGTCCGATTAAGCGAATAACATTACACGTATATAATAGGATTTGTTTCAGTACTTTAGGATTTGGTCTAAATAAGTGGCTGGTCCTATTAACTGGTGGTCCAATTAACCGGATTCGACTGTAGAGAGGGCTAATAAAAGGTCCGAATGTTCAAGCAACCCCAATAACCACTTTGTACAACAATACTAAACAGGGAAAGCGTTTCTGAATACATAACATATCAAATCTTGAGGAGAGTGGGATACCACAACAGAAATCAGGTTTCTGTTTTCTATCAATAATATGTCAGATACAATCTTGAACCTGAACCTACAGTGGGCACCCCACTGACTCAATCTGCCAAACACTTAATGACAAAGTAATGGTATGGAGAATTGGCATTCATTGACCCCAATTAAACCAGCTGATCACTGTTCGAATACCACAGCCTGGCTTTATGTATACTGGATAGTCTGCTACAATAATGTAACACACAAAAAGCACATGTTGTCTTAACCTGGTCCCAGGAATATGACAGTTATTTCAGTGGACGTAAATGGCCACTCCAGTCAGCTGGTTTCAATACAATGCATATGGAAAGAGGCAGAAACAGCCCATTAGTTTTGTTTGCTTATTTATTTATTTAACTTCACAATAGCATCAATGGCACATGATTATAATAATAATGCACGCATACTGAGGGAAATTTATAGTGATCAATTAACCTAATGTGTTTGCAATGTAGGAGAAAATGGTGAGGACATGCAAACTTCACATAGACAGAGTCGGAGATTTGGATTGAACTGGGGATCTCTGTTGTGGTTTGTACTGCCCAAAACAATTCTTTAGCACATTTCTGTGTAGTTATTAACTGAGCCTGACTTGAACTTTAGCTTTACTGATGAACACATATTTCTGCTTTTTCTAATGATACAACTGACTGTACATTTTGCCATAATTGTGCAGATGAACACAAAACCACATGTCAATCTCTGAATTCTTATAAAAGTATGCAAAACGAGGTTACTTCTGTGTACAAATCCTTTTAACTTATTATGTTGGAATTCTATCTGGCTAATGTAGAGAGAAAGCTGTTTATAATTGTGATGATCATGCACTAATTAACTAGGTCTTAACTGTGAGGCTGTGTTTGGGCTATATACTGGATTAGAATAGCAACAGAGTATTAAGCACATGCTCCTAAGAGCACACACTTCCACAAAAGTCTGTGCATCCATGTACAACTTGCCTTCACACTGCTGTATAGAGTTTGGGAGCAATGTCCATCTCACAGACCAAAAAGAGCAAGAAAGTTTAACTGTGGTACGAACTATCACAGTTCCAACACAACATTAAACAGCCATGTGCACGCATTATCCTAACACAAATGCTGATGCCACATACTGAATCACAATCACTACAGATCATACAAGTCATTTAACCTTAAAACAGCTTACATACAACTATAGGTTCAAAATGTCAACCATAATCTTGAAGCAGACCAAGTGCAGGAAACATTGGTTGATTCGAGTCCTCTAATATGATTTCAGGTAGCGTCAATAACTACATTCAAGGGATTTGGGAGGTGATCAGCAAGGCATGAAAAGGCATTACAAACGCTCAGCCTGTTATATCTGTTTCACAATGTTCTGATTCCCCGATTTTGCGGGTACAAATCTATTCTACTCAGACACCCCTCGTCACTGGAGAAGTCAGAGACTGCCTCTAATTTAACATCTGTTCCACTGTGATATCAGCCGGGGGATAGAGAGGGGGAGTGCGAAGAACAAAATGACTTTGAGAACGATTTGAGCTCAAACAGGATGGCTGCACTAATTAATAAAAACTGCACACACAACATGCTGGAGCTCCCAATCAGTTTACACAGTAAACAGGCGAGTGGCTCTGTCCTAGGCAGATATGGCTTGTTCAAACCCATTTCAAGTGCAGTCCTGAGTGGAACAGCCATAGGTTCGTCTCTCCCTCTCCCTCTCCCTCGCACCCTAATAGAAGCCATTAGCAAGGGGCAAAGCTCTTCTCTCCCACTCTTGGATTACTGCACTGTATAATTGCAGCAAGAGAATGGCACTCCATAACCAGGGCTTAAATGGCATGGGTGCAGTATTTGGATGGGTGATTTGCAGAATGTTCCTGCTGATTCCTTAAGCCTCACTGCTCCAGCCCCATACTTCAATTTCATCTTGAACCATTCTAATGGAAAAACATAAAATCGTTCATGCACACTCACCTAAATATTTTCTGTACGGTCAGAATAGAAGGACAATTTGCCATAGTGACAATCGCAATGCTTTCTCACAATCCTGACTCCACTCATCCCAAACCACCAGAAGCATAACAGTTATATAAATAAAATAAACGCATGCAGTGGTACATGAAAACAGAGGCCACCTACCTCACACATTGGGTTCTACTTGAAAAAACCTCTCTTCCTTATCCAAGAGAGCAGCTCCTCTTTTGTTCTGTATAAATGCCAATTACCTAATTCTCTCTAGCATGCAAATCAGATGAAATGAGGGCACGGCAGATTGCCCACGGTGCATGCCACGCTGCTGTTTCCACAGTGACAAGAAGGGTACCTTTTGGGACACTTCTCTACTTAACACTTTAATCAAGCTCCATTTAGAGGCAAAAAATGTAATAGATTTTTTTTATGCAGTTCTCACTCTCTTTCCTCTCCCTCTCTCTCTCTCTCTCTCGCTCTCTCTACCTATCCATCTCTCTCTCTCTCTCTCTCTCTCTCTCTCTCTCTCTCTCTCTCTTTAACTCTTCAAAAGCTTGTGAACCATAACAATCACTTAGCCTCCAGACCGCAGTCTGTGTGCCAAAAGTGCACATTTTGCCATCCCAAATATTATACTACAATATTAACATTCACACAAAGCAAATACACTAAACATTTTCATATTAGTGTGACTTTGTAACTGAAATTAATATACTCATTCATTTTTACAGCAGGTCCCTGCATTGCCTGCTTAATTTGCCATGGCCTGCAATGAAACTGTATGAATGTCTGGTAGGAAAAAATAGAACAGATGGAAAACAAATAGAAAGGCACAATCAATTGAATTAATCCAGACTTGATGTGTGGCAGATTTGAAGATGGCTCTTTCGGACTATAGAAACTAGTGCGATTTGCTCCATCAAGGCAGCCAGGCTTTCCTTGTAAGTTTCTTTCAATGGATTTAGGCATTCCATTAAAACATTTGCTTTTAATCCCATAAATGATAAATAAAATGTTGAAATGTTAAGCATGTAGTAGATTAATATAATTACAGTCACCGACCACTTTATTAAGTACACCTTGTCGTTTATACACTCACTAACCATTTCATCAGTTCCACTTACCATATACTGTAGAAGTACTTTGTAGGGAAGGGTCATTGGTCACACAGGACCCTGACAGGTCAGGTACTATTTGGGTGGTGGATCATTCTCAGCATTGCAGTGATGCGGATATGTTGATTGTGTTTAGTGTGTGTTGTGCTGGTATGATTGGTTCAGACACAGCAGTGCTGCTGGAGTTTTTGAACACTGTGTTCACTTACTGTGGACTCTATTCTCATTCTCTAATCCTTCATCAATTTGCTGCCTATAGGATGCTCTTGGCTGGACTTGGGTTGGGTTGGTGGATTATTTTTTTTGTCCAGCAGTGACATCAAGGTGTTTAAAAGCTGACCCCTATAACCAGTACAGCACATACTGACACACCATCACATTAGTGTCACTGCAATGCTGAGAATGGTCCACCACCCAAAAAGTACCTGATCTATGCTGCTCCTGTGGAGGTCCTGGCAATTAGACAGCAGAGTAGAGAGCTATAGACTAATAAAGTACAAAGAGAAACAGAGGGACTACAGTCTGTAATAGTAGAACTATCAAAAGCTCATATATAGTATGTGAAACTAATTAAATGGACAATGAGTGTATAAATAAGGAGGTGTACCTAATACATTGGCCTGATTTTTTGTATTTCTATAAATAAAATTGTAAACTGTAATATGTAGTCAGGTCATTTCTATTCAGAATGCTATAATAAACTAAATGCAGCAAAAACCTGCGCACCAAGAGAGACCCAAAGCTGTGAGACACCAGCAACTGTTGAGTCTTGTGTGAAGTGTTCAAATAAATATAAAGAATGCGGTAAGACGAAATGTTTTGTGATGTTTTGGTTTTTCTGTTTATCTTTTATTTTATATGTATCAATATATATTTGTATATTTATTTCACATATATTTTGAAAGCCTGTATGTGATTATTAAACAACGACAAGAAATGAACATCTTGCAATATACAGAATAAACCTGAAAAAACCTTACACCCTTTCCAGATAACAGTAGGACCACCGTGAATCCTAAGCACCTGGTTCATCTACATTACCTCCACACTATAGTGCCCTAAACTAAAACTGGGACAGGGTATATCAAACAACTGTGCTCAGACAAGGCCATGATATCCCCCCCCCATCTAGTAGCCCTAAAGTACTTTAGGGAATAACAATGAAAGAGGTGAGTGATTTTGGCAGAGATGCAGGCTCCATGCTCCCGAAGGCCTTTCTGACATGTGATTACATTTCTCAGAAGCCCCCACCACCCTGGTTGCTGCCTCACACACCATGTCACAGACGTCCACTCCTCAGAGTGACCTCGTTAATGAGGGGCGAAGGGCATGTAGCTCACCTCCACAGGCCACAGCTCGGCCTCCGAATACTAATTACACCAACAACCTGAAGGTGAGATAGAGAACGGCAACATAGTGCAGGAGGGGTTGTGGATAAAGGGAAATAAAGGAATACAACAAATGATCCATGAAGCATTTGTACAAGAAAGCTCTTCTCTGTGAAAAAAGAAGTCAATGGCAAAAGGCCTTCAGATGAGTCAGTGCTCCTTTGTTATCTCTAAACGTTATTGACACCTCACTTAAGCGGCATCTGAAGAATAGATACACACGGACATATTTATACAGAGAGTCCAATTTGAGCACTGGCATTCTGTTATTCGGTGTGTCACTTTTGTAGTGTGAGAGTTCACATAGAGCTACAGCTCAGCTTACACAATTCAGAGGTTGACATCTTTAAAAAAGACTACAGACGTGATGGAGTTTAGTAGAAGTAATGGACAGTTTAAATTCCAATATTCCACAGCTATTCTCTACCTCAAGCTTCACCTCTGTAGCTTGTCTTCCATTCTCATTTGTCTTGTTTCTTATGTCTACTACTCCTGTGAGAGTCTTTAGTTCCTCTGTTTACTGCCTAGCAAAATGTTCACATGCACACGCCTAAACAATTCTGAAATAAAACTTTACTCACCAACAGGGAAATGGATGGTGTAAGCACACCTCAGTCATAAAAAATAAATCCACTGACAGGTAAACACTGAAAATGTGATGCTCTGGGCAATGTTCTGCTGGAAAGCCTTCAGTTTTGGCATTAATGTGGATGTTACTTTGTTATGTACCACCTACCTAAACACTGCTGCAGACCATGTACACCCCTTCCTGGCAATGGTATTCCCTTCCTGGCAATGGTATTCCCTAAGGTAGCCTGCCATACTGCAAATATTGTTTACAGTTGTAGCTTACCAGCAATATTTACCAGCAATTTATTTAATTGAATTTAATTTAATTTGCTAGAAACATCCCAGAATCACTGGACACAACAAAACATTCACACAATTACACATACGGGCATTTTAGCTGAAATCTGCTATTGTCCTGGTTTTTGTCGGCTAAAAACGTGTTTATTCCAAGCTTAACTCCAGTTTTCTCTGGAGGTGCCGGGGTCTATTTATTAACACAGCTAAATGATTTACAGAATCAATACATCTTTGCACGGATGGATTTTTATGAAAGTAATTGAGAAGTCTACCACTGACCTAGTTAGAAGAAAGGCTTTATGCATCGCTTTTAGGCTGTACCAAGTTCCCCCTAATTGGTTGTTTCCTTAGTTATCATTCAAAGTCACTCGTAACCAGATCAAAAATAAGGCTGAAGACAGGTCGAGTTGTGCCAAGTAGGGAGGACGTGCAAACTTGAATCTGGAACCAGAATCCAAGCAGGGATCTCTGGGGATCCCAGGGGATTTCAACTCATTTTGCCTGATGTTTATGTTGCTTCAATGTAATCAGCATTTCATTGCCACATACTAGGTTCTAGTTTCCATTTTGGTCAACACCCTTAATCACAGAACGGAACACAGATGTTAATAGTGCATACCTTTAGTTTATTAGGTACACCTGTTCAATTGCTTGTTAATGCAAATATCTAAACTAGCCAAACACATGGCAGCAACTCGCTGCATTTACGGAATTTACACATGGTCAGGTTGACCTCCTGAAGTTCAAACCAAGCATCACAACAACGGTGAATTAAGGGACTTTAAATGTATTGTGGTTGTTGGCACTAGATGGGCTAGTCTGGGTATTTTAAGCACAGCTATCTCTGTGGTTTACAGAGAATGGCCCGACAAAGAGGAAACAATCAGCAAGAAACATGATCAGGTCAAAAATACCTTGTTGATGCCTCGGGTCAGAAGAGATTGGCCAGCACATGCTCACCAAAACCATAGAAAATATGAGAAATGCTGCCAGATAATCCTGCCATGTTCCAAAAGCTCAAATCATCTCAAATTGGTTCACTGTACTCAAAAGGCGTCTACAGTCATCATCTAAAGCACACCTTTGGGAGGTGGTGAAACAGGAGGTTTACATCATGGATGTGCAGCAACAAATCTGCAGAAACTGTATGAGGAATGCACCTTGTTAAATCTGTGCCACAAAAAATTGCGGCAGTTCTGAACACAAATGGTTCCAACCCAGTACTAGCAAGACATACCTAATAAAGTGGCCGGTAAGTGTATCTCACTGGCACCCTACTGAACTCTGGAGCAAAGTCCTTAACTGCTCAGCTCTATGCTTGAATTATTTTGTGAGTCACACTTAAAGGCATGCTGGATAATGTCTTTCTAATGGAATTGTAATGAGAACTACCTGTGTGGCAGAGTATAGGCCTATACTTTCTCATCTATAATGCGCACAAATTTAATCACTGCGCTTTTTCTTGGCAGAACCACAAAAATGATATAAAATATTCAATATCTGAACTACGACTGTGGTTGTACTATGGTATGCTCTGGTATCAGAGGTAATCATATATTATAACATTATGGTTCCACATGTCACTACAGACGATGACATCACAAAATGTATTTGTGGTTTTGAGCAACCGCAACTCTTTAGATGCGTCGCATGCATGTTCTTACCAATATTAACACAGGAAACCTAAGCCAGATGTAAACATCACACAATGTTGATGTTCCAGATCATATACTACTCATGTACCATTGTTGTACTGGCGCACACTACATGTCCTTGGTACCTTGTACAAGCTACTGCACAAGTGCTATGGGGCTAGTCACATTAATGATTCATAGTCAGAAAAGAGACCGCAATTAATATTCAGCCGTTTATAGTTAGTGTTTACACCCCCATTTTCTTCAACCACAAAGAGCGTATGGAACAATCTATCACTGTTGCACAGAGAGGAGGAGCAGGTTATTTACAATACAGTGAATACAACGAGACAGGGAGGGGAACCACATATAGTCAGGCAGACAGGCAGACATAAAGAGAAAGGATCAGAGGTACAGATCCTCTAACAGTGGATCTAGTGAAAGCTTCCAGTACTGATGCATGTTTGATGACAGGCTGTATTTGATTTCAGCTCTTCTCTCTTGTGAGTGCCCTCAAGCAGACGTTAGGAATTCACCTATTAGGCTAATTTGACATTTGGAAGCCAAAGAGATTAAATCATGCCAAGAGGTTGATATGGTTTATCAGCTTAAACTACAAATGATGACATTCATAATTCAATATTGACGGAAATGACATTCCTATAAAGGTTTTATAGCACACCATGATTTATTATTGCTGCCATTTCTACGTTTATGTTTGAACGGATACCGCAAGTATCAAAGAGGAGAAATAAAGTGAGCTTTCTACACAATGAGTTAGCCTGTAAAAGGCTCCATGTTTAAGTAATAACAATATGTTTTTTTCATTTGATTTCCAATCTGACCACACCTACCTATGTAACTATGCAATCTAACTATACGGCTCACAAAATTAGGGGCCAACCAATGCTTGACAAAATTTTTAAAAGCAATGTTTCTTAACGAGGAATATTTCCATATTTCAGTCCTAACTTTTTCTGATATGACTTGTTGATAAAGGCATTGATATTTCTGGAAAATGTCATCTTGAAGGAATTAATGTTTCAATAAACTCTCAATATACTTTTCTGCATTAATGATGCCATCACAGAACTGAAAATTACATTTGCCAAGGGCACTGACACAGCCCCATACCGTGACACAGCCTCCTTTTTTCAACTTTTCTGGGTTCAAAGGCATCTAGGATGGACCATTACATAGTGGAAACGTGTATTGATGACGTGTTTTGAAGCTTCAATAAGCATCATACAAGACACAGTATTTCAATGTTATTTGTTCAAATGCAGTTTACTCTTCCATATCAAACCCCTTCAGTTTAAACCATTTATGGCCTTTGGTGAATCTGTTGTGAGAAATTGTATCCTACAGGCTAAAAAGACAGACATTGGAGAAGAAAAAAAACCTTTCAAGAGACTCCTGTAATTTAAACAGACCTTATCTTACTGCTTGGGAATTTGCTGCTTATCAGAGAAGGTAACACTGGACATGCATCAGAGTTATCATGTTATTCGTAAACAATACCCAGTGGTCTATATCTATTTATGTACATAGGACAGAATCTTTTCCTAAACGAGCCCACAGGAGATACTGATTCTCATTGAGAAAAGCTACTCCAAATACAATCTCGTTCTCTCTTCATCTACCTCATGCACCTTCTGCTCTCTCACGTTCTTCCTATCTCTTTCTCTCTCCTTCTCTTGTCATCTTTGCTGGCAGGATGTCTGTTCCATACTCCACTGGGGATCTGAACACAGTTGTACTGAAGCTCAGTACCCTTCTTCTGCATGTTTACCTCAGTTTTCCAAGCATCATTCACATCATCTCACCCAGACACATGCAAAAAAAGGCTGGAGTTACTATTATAAGATATACATTTTGTAACGTCAACCTAGACATGAAAAAAACATAGTTTATCAAAATACACAAGCAGAAGGAAGTAGAGGATACATAATTGTAAGTGTTCTCGGAGAACTGTAGAATGAAAAGGCCATTCTCTCAAATGTCAACCTTTAGTATGGCTGGAAATAACACCAGAATCTGAGTTACTTAGCTATTCCAGCTCGTATATCCTGTTTGGTAGTATTGCTTTCTGTCATACACTGCAAATAATATAAGGCAAGGTAATATATGAAAGAATCATGCCATGAACAGGCTATGTGTAAGATATCAGTACTCACTAAAAATGAAAGGTGCTGTTGAGGTACAAATTGGTGATGAAAGATGAAAGTGAAACAACTAACGATCTCACATCAAGATTCCCTGGATTACCATATCTTTCATAACTTCAGACTGTGTGTTTTATACCTAATCCTAAAAATTAAGAAGTATTTGAAAAAGAAGTATTTGATACACTGACGATTTTGCAAGTTTTCAGACCTACAAAGAATGGAGAGATCTGTCATTTGTATTGTACGTACACTTCAACTGTGAGAGACAGAATCAAAAAATATAATCAAGAATATAACATTGTATGATTTTTCAATAATTAATTTGCATTTTATTGCATTAAATAAGTATTTGATCACCTACCAACCAGCAAGAATTCTGGCTCTTACAGACCTGTTAGTTCATCTTTAAGAAGCCCTCCTATTCCTATTATCATTATTCCTCACTGTGGTAATTGTTTGAACTCGTTACCTGTGTAAAAGATACCCGTTCACACACTCTATCAATCACACTTCAACCTCTTCACAATGCCCAAGACCAGCTAGCTGCCTAAGGACACCAGGGACAAAATTGTAGACCTGCTCAAGGCTGGGATGGGCTACAGGACAAAAGGCAAGTAGCTTGGCGAGAAGGCAACAACTGTTGGGGCAATTATTAGAAAATAGAAGAAACACAAGATGACTGTCAAGCTTCCTCGGTCTCAGGTTCCATGCAAAATCTCACCCTGTGGGGTGAGGATGATTTGTAGAAAAGTCAGGAATCAGGCCAGAATCCCATGTATTCAGGTCCCCCTGCTCTTGCGAGCAATCGTTCTGGCCTGTTTGAAGTTCACCAATGCCCATCTGGCTGATCCAGAGGAGGTATGTGAGAAGGTCATGTGGTCACATGAGACCAAAATAAAGCTATGAACTCCACTGTGTTCACAGAGTTTGGAGGATGAAAAGGGACGAGTACAACTCCAAGAACACTGTGAAGCATGGGGGTGGACAAATCATATCTTGGAGGTGCTTTTCTGTAAAGGTGACAAGACAACTACACCATATTGAAGGGAGGACGGACGGGGGCATGGAATGCGAGATTTTGTCCAACAACCAAGTACATTATTTGAAATTATACAATGTAATTTTTTTTTAGATTCTGTCTCTCACAGTTGAAGTGTACCTACGGTAAATAATACAGATCTCTCCATTGTTTGTAGGTGGAAAAACTTGCAAAATCGTCAGTGTATTAAATACTTATTTCCCCCACTGTATCTACACCGGCATGTGTGTATGGTCTCCTCATTTACCAAACTGTTTCACGTAACACTGTCAATAGCCACCTGTGTAACTGGTGGTGCCAGACACTCAGCATAACAATTTAAGCCCAAAACTTCAGAAGGTCCTTCTTGACTGCTTGTTTTTATAGACAATTCTGCTGGCTTCACTAGTTTCTGACTCCAAGTGAGTCTTTTAATTACGTCACCTGGGTTCTCCAGGCACCTGCACCCAGACTGAACTGTTCCAGCCACTGACTACTTATTGTCCGGACTTGGTGAATCATCTTATTTACTACCAGGACTAAGCCACTTACTGCAGGTGCAAGACCAAAATTCATCATGCCTGCCAAGGAACATGTGCAAGAACTGGTGCCTTGCTGAAATAAATCAGAAACTTTATGGTTCACAAGCAATTGTAGGTCCATATAATAATTTTGTAATATGGAAATTATGCACGAAGCATTTTAATAAAATCTCAGTAAAAGTTTATTCATATCCAAACTAAAGCTGTGATGTTGGTACACCCTCTTTAAACCTGTGGAGTAGAATATAAAACTACATTTTGACAGGGCTGTTATAGTTATAGCTTGCCACCAAACATCCTTTCAAGGATCAACTGCTTGAACATAATGTTCACTGTGCAAACTGCTTGAACATGAGGTTTACTGTGCAAATTATTTCTATATCACAAAAAAGCAGGATAAAGGCTCGATGCAAGTGCTGAATTCATTAGGAAGTGGAAGGCATGGACAGATCAAGAAAGCCAGAGGCTTAATTGTCAGGTTCCATCATATTAGATCCAGTATATACTGAATAAAGAGCATGAAATCCCTTTTGGTGCCGTTTCTGTTGCCAGCGTTCACCTACAGAGCTGCACAACCCAGTCAACTTTCCCTGACAGCTGAGGGCAGATTGTGTTACCCAGAAGAAGTGGGAGAGTAAAGCTGTGCACTTCATATGAACCAGAAAACAAAGGAAACATCAAGTAAAACAATATCAGCCATATAGAATCACCAGGAAGCATGTAGAGAGGCCATAGTTTTCCAAATGGTTCAGTCTGTGAATTTTTCATAAGGTTTCTGGCTCTCTGTGTTCTACAAATTCATTTTCACCAAAGGGGTTTTAACATATAAATACACCAGAGTCCTGAGGTAACAGGCCCAGCAACAAACGTAGAGGCTAAATTTAGAACTTTTTCCATGAGGCACCAAAGTCATTGAGCAGCAAGAGCAGTGTGAGAGGAGCAGCACCGGACACCTCCCAGCCTTTAGTGCACAGTGGGTATTTCCAGCCACTTATACCTCTGTCAAGTTGAAATGGAAACATGTTAATGCCTTACAAAAGAAGAACACTGTTCACTCGACAGCGTGTATCCAAACAAACGAGAAGTAGGCATCTTTGTCCTTAACCACTTTTTTTTCATCCTGCGGCCTTCCTGACAGTATTTATAAGCCAGGAAAGAAAAGTGATGAGAAGGGCAAAAGTGTCAAGCACAGGAGGAGGCAGCGGCTGATACACTTCATTTACCTACGCTCCAAAGTCAGCCGAGGACCTTTCAATCAAAACCTTACAGCAATGAAAAAGAGAATGAAAGTGAACGAGAGAGAGGAGAGAACGCGAGAGAAGATTAGTCAGGGATTGAGAAGCATGCATAATTTGTCTGCCCGTTACCAGAGATGATTTTGCACATCTTAAGAGTGAGATCAGAGTCATAATCTCAAATGGGTCCTAATGGAGACCTTCGTGGGCGAGTTCCTCTGGCAGCAGAGGGCCCAAGAGATTCAGAGCCCAGGCCTTTCTCTGTCAGAGTACATTTCCACCTAATGATGCTCCTCCTTTCCCAGTTCCCAGCAGCACACAGCCTCCTCCCACTGGACTCTGGGAGATGGAGGCCATGCCAAAGCAGCAGTATAAGATGAGGCACTTTCCTAAAATAATAATTAACTGAACAAAAAAAATCCACCAGAACCTCCTCCATACTCAATTATTCTTAGTCTCTTTGCTCATTCCCCCCACTCAGTCCCAGAATAGCATGGCATTCTTATTTCAAAGTGGTGAAAATGATTATGCCAAAGTCCAGCAGGTCTATTAACTCAGCTTGACCTGCCAGCCACAGTGACAATGAAAAGAGCAACAGCTTGGCAAGTGGCATTAAAACCCACTGTTTTTATCAAGCAAACCTTTCAATTGAAGCAAAACCATTCAATGGCCTCCCATTAGTGCAAGTACTGTATTATTTTAGCACTGCATATTCTGCTAGTATTGCATCAAAAAATACAATCATGCCTTTGATCTATTCAAATTGCATGGATAAACCAATAAGGATTCTCAAGTTCTACATTGCTCCTGGAAATGATGCACTTTGGAGACATCTGATATGCTGTTACCCTTAGCAATCATATCATAAACATGAGGGTAAATAACACCTTCTCTGCCACAATGAATCTGAGCACACATCCCTGATAGGGACACTAACAGCCTAAATTAGCCTAGTTTCCCTTTCCTCCAGTCATCATTACTGGAGAGACTGCAGAGCTGAGAATGCACACCATTATGCACTGACAGCCTCACACACAGTAAATGGAGAGTCAACAGCACAACAAATAATGCACTAATATGACCTTTCTGCTCCACATGGATGCCAAAGACAGAAAGCCCTTCTGTAATAAGTATAGGAATAAGCAATGTTCTGGGCATGTGGTGACTGGGAAAAAAAAACATACAAATAAGATGCTGCTCAAATAATTCTTATGCTTATAAACTGATAGGACTGTCTTGTCCAAGTCTATACTAACAAACTGAGCCAAAGAGAATAGCATAATCTATTCTGCAACCAGCTGACTTTAGTTTCTGCTATAGCAGTTTCATGTGCAAGAGTTTCTGGACCGGAAAGAAGCAACCAACTAAGAAGTTCTCTTTCATTTGATTCCTTGCTAATTAGTCTAGCTTACTGCTCAGTACATGGTAATGGAATTCAGGGATTCATCGACTGGATGCTCTGTGTTTAAGGTCTGTAATTTACCCAGGTCTCCTTTTACCATTTGCAGGCAGAGGCAGAGCCTCAGGACTGCTGTATATTGTACACAGGACTGTGATTACACTATATAGGCAAAAGTTTGTGGGCACCCAAACAATTACATCCAAAACATGAGTATAATTACGGACCACCGCCAACGGACCACTGCTGGTATGATAGCCTTTTAAAAGAGCTTTCCACTAAATATTGAAATTTGATTGTGGGGTTGGCTTCAAATGTTAGACAATTTTCAGCATTACAGTGCTTTTTCACAGTGGCCCATGGAGTTGAGATCAAGGTTCTGTGCAGGCCAGTCAAGTTCTTAATCAAAGTTTATGATGTTAAACCAATTATATATGGACTTATATTTATCCAGATACACAATGACAAATGTAAAGGCTAAGATTTGTAATGAAATTAAAGTAATCTGTTCGCAGTAGAGCACCTGGGACACCGGGAGTAAACCCACACAGACACGGTGAGAAAATGCAGAACGTCCTATGTCACTAGTCTCAAAACAGGTGGTCAGTGCCATATGCCATCTTAGTCTGTTGACATATCCCAGAATGCATCAGTTGATGCTCTCTGGGGCAACAGACCACCTCCACAGAGCTTTAATCTTGCTTGGTGACCTGACAGAGACAGTAGCTCTGGCTTTAGGGCCTTTGATGCTCAGAGCTCCATTAGCAATTACAGCAAAGCCAGAACCCCTCTGTACATCGAATTTCTTCTTGAACAATAAATAAGGGTAGGTTAAAACATGGATGTCGTCTACTGTCTGAAAGCTGCTCCATCTCAGACAACTTCAAGGGCGTGATTTGGGCTTTGATGCGAGGCACGGTGACGGCAGATGCCACCGATAAACACGGTGTTGCTTACTAAAACAACAGGCGCAACAAACACAGGCTCTCTGTGAAGCAGCTCACGCTGCACCTGTGAAAGGTTCGCTCCTTCTCCTTCATCTTTTCCGCAACAGCTGCTGCGTTGGATCACGCGTCTGCCTGCTGCTCCCTCCCATCACCACTGAGAGCCTGTTCTCTGCTTTTAACATCACCAAAGCCATTACAGTCTCCAGCAGCCTGAACCTGGGAGAATCTCAACCAAGCGTAGTTGGGGTAGCCATGACTTCTATACTTTTGCGAAGTAACATGCTGCTTATTTACCAAATTGGAATACTACACCCAAGTTCACAGTGATGCAAGGATTCTTTATATCGGCACGTGTGTCTTTTGTGCATGATCGCAATCGAATTGGCATGACACCATCTGTGTCTGAAAACAAGCCATCACAATTTCTCTTTGCTGCTGAGCACATTTGTGAGAAGCCAAGCAGATTACAATGCCAAACTGACAGAGAGGAAAACAAACAGGGTCATCCAATGTTTACACGCTGCTGAGTCAAATTTATTTTCTCCAAACATGATCCTCACATTAATAAAACGATGACATTCAGTCAGCTCTACACAACAATGACAGATTATTGCACACGCGCACATATATACCTCGCTAATGCTGCAAAGGCCAGAGGCTTTCTCACACTGTCCTACTGCAAATTATTAAAGGGGAAAGTGAAACATACTGTATTGCACTGGTGAAGGAAATATAAAAAAGGAAATATAATGACTGCCCTCAATGAGACACTGCTCAAAGCATAGTGTTTATATTACACAGTGATTTAATCTTTTTTTATGTACACCTTAATCAGACAGCTCCGTTTCTATAACAGCTAAACCTGTAAAATGTTTCACCTGTAAGCTACTATTATATCCACCGCTGGCATGATGGAAAATGGGTGGGAATCAGCACAGCGTATCGATTTTCACTGCACAGTTAAAACAGTGGTGGAAGCCAATAAACACCAGTCCTCTTTTCTCACGCTGCTCTTCCTCTTGGATTTATATAACTGCAACAAAGTTGCATTCAATTGCTCCTGTGGCAAAGTTCTGCTGCACCATCCCAGCTAGATTAACCGCTGAGCAGGACACATAGCACTGGAGGGCAACCACACAAGTCTGCACTCCATTTCAGGCTTCATGAGCCCACCTGCCAGCCTTTTCTCGCCACAGCATTCACTCACACAGACAAGCTGCTCAATTCCTTGATTGTATTAAATATCGCATGACTTATCTCAGTCTATCAAAACCAGTGACCTGTGTTTGATGAGAAAATCAAGTGGCTGATACCTCTTGAACAATTAACAATACAGTTTACCTATCTGCAAAAGAAGAACGCATGACTAAGACAACAAGTAACAGGTCTTTCATCGTGAGTCACATACAGTATATAATCTAACTAGTGCTACAACAATCCTATAGCAAGCAGAAGTATCAGACAGATTTTGGATGGATATTACTGTATCACTTCCACTCATTTTGCTTTATGTTGTTTCATTAACAAATGACCAGTGTGACCAAGACTTTTATAAAAGAATGTAGAAAGTCCACTTCTTGATAGATTTTTTTTTAGTAGGGGTTGCACGACTAGTCAGGTTTTCCATAGACAAAGCAAAAGAAACCTCTGGAGGTCCTTACTTTTAGCTTTTTAATTAGCTTGGTTAAATGCTGATTGACAAAATCAAAGAATATGTCAAATCGTATGTGACATACATACGCGGTCTCTAAATTAAAATTCCAGCTTTAGCGCTTCCTTAGGCTACACTACTAAGACAATGCAAGTCTTTTACATTAATATAGATATTCTATTTTAAAGGCTACTTTATTACGTGTTTTACGTGCAGCACTGTTTATATGTTCCAGGATCTTTTCACTTAATACCCACTTGCAGAAACATGGCACGCTCTGTGTTCCCTTACCTGATGTTTTCCAAATTAACCACTGCTGTGCAGATGACTGTAGAATTGGACTTGACTTTCCTGAAGCATTTCCAGACTAACAAAGTTTGATTTACACAGTGTTTTTAAGAACAGCTGTTTTCCTTACTGTCTTTCTGAATCCTTGGTATTGTAGATATTTGACTACAACATACCATGGCAACTAGTGTATGTTGTAGACGACTAGTCGATGCAACCTCTACTTTATATCATATTTTTCCTAAAATCCTTTAGAGAGAACACTGAATTATTATAAGCCCAGTGGTTTATGTGTGTCCTAAATTGTGCCGTAAACTTTACTGTCCTCCTCCAATTCTAAACTTTGTTCACACCAATGGGTGCAGACCTACAGAGCACAAGCCCTCAACAGTGAGATTAAGGGATGTTCCACAACAAACAGACATTCCTTAAGCCTTCACGGCCTTTATTTGAGTTCAGAGACTTATAAAATGATTTCCTCAATACCAAAAATAAAGGTTTTAACCAAAATATACAAGTAACATTTCATACAAACCAAATCAGCTATTTGTACACAGAAGCTCCACATGAAATAATGTTGGCAGTAGGCGAAATAAGCAAATCAACCTTGCTGAATTAAAACAGCTTCATTTGCTTATAAGTTAAAACTCTATTGCTGATTAATGATTAATTAATGATGCAGGCAACTGCTAAACCTTATTTGACTATCTTCCAAATTAATGTAATTTAATAAACTAATCACTATATTTAAAATATGTGCACTTCCTTAGATCCTGAACTAATTATATCCTTCAAACTACTGTTCCTCATCGAGTATGTCATTCATTTTGCAAAAAAACACTTCCAAAACACTAAATTCCAAAAACCAGGTACCCATTTAAAATAGAATTTTAATATTCCACTTATCGGTGTCTATCAACGCGTTTTATGCTTCAAATACACGGCTATGATTAGTGAAAAAGTAAGTAAGTGTGGAGAGGCACCCATGTACCAGGTCTGGTGCATTGTGTAATCACATAGTTTTGATTTGACACTCTACTGTGGCATTTGAGAAAGATGGACTTTGGTAAGCACTTAAAAGTTCGGCTCCACTTTGTGAAAAAAAAAAAAAAGACAAAATGTAACGTGGGAAATTATCTGTTGTAAAGGAAGATGCACCTCCAACATGGCAAAACACCTAAAGCCCCAGCAAAATATAGAGCTTCAATAGTGTACAATGCTTGCCTGACTTGGCCTGCTAACCCAGATACTGCATCAGAGTGCCACACATTGACTGTTCAGTAGGGTGTGTGGTTACCCAAGGCTGCCAAAACACACTGACAGTGATGGGGCATGGACAGGATAAGACTGTCTAGCAGTTCTTGTGGGATTCTCTTTGTATTCATTTTGAAATATTCCCTCATTTTTGGGAGCAAGTGTGAAGATGTGCCTAAATAATCTGGCAACAAAATTATGCAGGTACCAGGACAGATGATGGCACAAACAAACCAGGAACAGTATCCTCTCATTATCCATTTAAAGCCAACCCTGTGCTCCACATACCAACCGCTGTTCCAAAGAGTCTCGTTGAATTTGACAGTCCTCCAGTTACAATAGCAAGAAAACTAAATTTTGCCTTGATTTAAGACTCCAGCTCTTCTTTATAAGTTAACAGTGTGGCAGCATTGTGGCAAAAACATAAGTCTCATTAATCTGTGGATCTATACATGAATAATGACATGTGCGCATGTATACAGTTAGAGGTTATTCATTAGGAGGTTTAAGATCTCTTAATTTAAGTGAACACTGCTCTACTATGTATAAATCAGCTGTAAGGGAGAAGATGAGTGTCAAACCCTCCACCCAAAAAGCAATCTTGTCCTTAAGAGCAGAGCTGCTAATCACTTAACAAAATTTAATGAGGAACACTAAAATCACCAGATTGAACAACATCGATGTTGTTTAACAGAATTCTACTGGCAAATCCTGTGACTTGAGGTAATATCGTGGCAATACACTGTAAGTAAATAAAGCTGACAAATTACTGCATAAGTGATAAGCGAACACTGGCAGAGCTCCAACTCACTAGCTCATTTTCTCTCCCTTTCTGGCTCTTTCTCCTCCCCCTCCAAAACATCCCATACTGTAAAAACTCTTTTGGTTTTGTCTGTTTAAACATATTGACAAAAATCGAAGTAATTTTAAACAAATGAGTGTGTAAGGAATGTCGTACATGCAAGCTCTAAGTCTTGCCCCCAGCTGTTGCAGAGGTAGCACTGCTGTCTATTTATTATTATGCAGAGCTAAATGAACTGACAGAGAAAATCGAAATGCATTCCAACCTAATGATAATGGAGTCGCCGTGTACGACAGGCCCACAATTCCTCATTTTACTACCCCGCATTTGCATTTTACTTAACGTGAAAAATGTTTCGGCACTGCGGAGGAAAATAAATTTGAAGAGCTCTGTGTATGACTCGCTGATTAGCCGCTGCTAGATAAACCCAGTCCTTGACAAGGACAAATTAAATAACAACCTTAAAATATGCTAAATATAATCATGAAAGTAAGACAGTCTAATTAAAATTGTCCATTTTCTTCATCAAGCCTGCACGACAGTTTTGGACCCCTTCTTAAAACAAGGTGCACCAATTCTAAAAGGCTGAAAAAGTCTTTTAAAGGGGCCAATATTAAAGGGAAAAGACAAAACTTATGTTATTAGTGTGCTTGGTTACAAAGCAGTGACTTTTAGATAGACCACTGAGTGGAGAGTGAAACATAAAGAAAAGGAAGATGTAGCCTCTGGTGTGGATCAAATAGACTGTGGCGACAGAGCCAAAGAGAGTGAGTAAGACAGTAAGAGTTTGCGTGCAGATATACGAGCGGGTACTTTATGCTCGGCATTAATAGTCAGGGACAGTTACATTTGGCATGTCACATACTCAATTGTGAGGATGTTATTCAATACAGGACAGAAAGAAAAAAAGGCCTAGAGAAGAAGGACAGAGAGAAGAAAGTTAGTAAAGACAGTAAGCAGTACCAAAAGAAGTCTTCTGTCATTTAGCACAAGCAGACATATCTGATCAAGCCCTCAGAACACGATAACAAAAGCAACATCATCCACATCATGGCAGACAAACCGTGGAAATTAGCTGCTGCAAAAGGAAACCGGGCTGTGAAACTGGTGCTAGACGCAAGCTCTATTTTCTTTACTTCCTACACTACATTCTGCTGTCAGCAGAAGAGCAGGGTGATGGTACAAAACCCGGCCCGGAGCATGTTTGTTGTTAAAGCTCCAGATTATGCAGCTGATAAAGCCCAGTGCACAGCAGAGGGACCAGAGAAATGGAGACAGCCTGCCAGGGGTCCCAGTCTACTGCCCCCTGCCCACTAAATCTCATTCAGCCAGTCAACACCAGATATTCCCTCGCACTCCCTCTACCAGTCCACCCATGGGTCCCAACTGTTTGACTAAAATGTGAGTAACTTGAGTAGAGTAGATTTTATTATATCCCTAGAGCTACTGTCAAAAGCTAACCTGACAGATTGCACACTAGAAGCTTGAAGGCTGCCCTAAGCTTGGCTTCCCATCACCTATTTCAGAGTGTGAAAACAGCATGGCAGTGCTTTAAGAGCACACATGCTCTATTGGACTCACATGGTTTTCCACATAAAGTTAATCTGGAGCCAATGTGTGAGCAGGTTGCTACTGGCATCAGAAACACCTATGCACAAATGAAACCACAGTATCAGACTGATTCCTCTTTTTAATGCTTATTGTTACCACAATTTACCTTTAAAGTCATTAGTTTTTATGTTTGTTCACATACAAGTAAAACTGAGTGTGCAACAAAACCTGAGTGTGCAACAAAATAAAAAAGATTGAATTCTATCACAATATTATGTGATACTCATTCTAATGGCTGATAGACTCCATGTTCATTATATCAGGTTCTGCTTACTATAAAGACGCCCTTTTTAGTTCTACAATTACAAACTGTAGTCTATCTGTTTTTCTGCACACTTTGTTTGTCCCCTTTACTCTGTTCTGTAATGGTCAGAGCCACCACAGATCAGGTACTATTTGGGTGGTGGATCACTCTTAGCACAGCAGTGACCACCAGTGCAGTGGTGGTGGTGTGTTAATGTGGGTTGTGGTAAATTATGAAACTTTCTGATTGAATCCGAAACAACCGAGCTGAACAGGACATTTGGCTGGTTGCATATTTTGAGTCCAGCGGTCACAATGACGGGTTTTTAAAACTCCTGCAGCTCTGCTGTGTCTGATCCACTCATACCAGTACAACACACACTAACACACCACCACAATATTAGTGTTACTGCAGTGCTGAGAATGATTTACCACCCAAATACCTGATCTGTGTGTGTCCAGAGATGTTTTTATCCAGAGCGACTTACATATGATACAAGCATACAAGCCAAGCAATTGTGAGTTAAAGTCATTGCACATGGAACCAACAGTGGCAGCCTGGCAGAGGTGGGATTTGAACCCTGGACCATAGTCCAGTACCTTAACCGCTGTCTCACCACAGTATCACAGTTCATATATCAAGTACTTGGCGATGGCAAGCAAAACACTTTTATTCAATCTCAGTCATGTGTATAAACAACTTTGTACAGTACATACTTATTATTTTGGAAATAATGCCCTAAACCTAGGACGTCTGGCATTAAGCGTAAAAGCTCCACCTCCCTTCACCTCCTCCTCCACCTTCAATCATATCTACAGGACTTCTTGTATTACGCTTAGAACTTAGTTAGTTTATACGTTTTAAAACACCCCACCCCACTGCATAGCAAATAACTGAGTAGCAGAAGAAAACTCAAAATCAATAATGATTAGCAGTTCCTGTGGATCAGGGGTAAGAGACAGATGCTAGAACAGCAGTTCCTGAGGATCTGTACATTTGCCTGTGCCCAGTGAGATTCAAGATAGGGTATGGACACCCACACACACCAGCCATAAAAAGCATTGACAAATGAAGCGAATAACATCTGGGCAATATATTGCTAGGAAACCTTGGGTTGTGATATTCATGTGGATGTTCCTTTGACATGTACCACCCATCTAAAAATGTTGCACACCAAGTACGCCCCTTCATGATAACAATATTCCTTACTGGTAGTAATGGTAGTAATTCACCCTGGTCTCATATCCGATCAAGCATCTCAACAAGTCTGACCCATGGACTCTCATTACTTATAAGAATTAGATCTGCTGCTAACATCTTGGTGGCAGATACCACAAGACACCTTCAAGGGTCTTGTGAAATCCTGTCTCAATTGGTCAGAGCCTTGGCAGCATAGGTCAGGGTTCTACAAATGTCTATCAGTGGCCACAATGACTTTATAATGTAAATGCTGTAATCGATTTACTGGAAGAAGTCCCACTGTTGGTATAGAGTCTACACACAAACTAGGCTACAGAAATTAAATAAAAATACAATGGTTTTCATGTAGATTACCAGACATTCTGCTGTTTAGCAAATGATGGTGCCATCTAAAGACCGAAACGCAATACCAGAAGCCTGTATTTGTGTGATTATTCAAATGAGTCACAACTGCATTATCAGTACAAACACGGAAAACAGCAGGACCCAAAATGGACTCGTGTAATACCCTAGGTCCTTGAATTCATCAACATCATTAGCATGAATGGGATCTCCTTGCACAGAACGCTTTCTATAATACCTCTGATTGTAAAGGCTTACACACAATGCAAGCTGTGCATTTCCAAACAACCTAGTTTAAACCCTTACGTACAAAACAGACTGCTTCAGTATTCATATCGTATCATATCATACACAATACTCTTAGTCAAGCAGGTCTGTACAACCAGCCACAAATATATACAGTATATGGCTCAGTTTAAAGCATCTTACACAAAATAAGCTCACTAAACAGATCAAGCAATACAGTACTTGCAAAAAACACAAGACATGAATAATAATAAGGCACTGATATTTGTCCAGGGTGTTTGTACATTAATCTCCTGCAAGTAACATTACTGAATGAGCACTGGATTGACAGATTGCATCAATAAACATTACAGTATATTGGCTGCTTATTTAGCTTATCACTCCTCAACAATCTTTTTCCCTTCTGCCCCCTAGCTGCCTACAGTCCAAGCCTCTTTATAGCCACAGGCGGGCCAAATTAATGGTGATATCATTTATAAAGCTGTGGTCTTTCATTGTTAATTACTTTGTGTAATTTCTGCTCCAATATTCATCAGCTGCCTCTTTTGACAGACATAGCGGTATTAAAACCCAGTATGTAATTCTATGAGCTGCACAGCAGTGTATATAATGAGCAATAAATCAACTTTCATTTACTGTCTATAGCAAGCTATTAATCTGTGTTACAGAGACTGTAACACCGATGCCAGCTGTCTCTTAACACCGTGCACTCACAAACGTCGTCAAAAGTTCGATATATTTCATGGATATGAATGCACCGCACCACCACAGCACAAAAAAATTCAAAGATGCCCAACAAAAGTTCAAATATAGGTAGCATCTCATTAGCTATAAACTTTTCCTGTAAAACTTTATTGCCATACCTTGTGGTAAGACCATATGAATGAAGCAAACACCCTGTTTGGAGCTTATCGGGAAAGGTAAAGTGGCACAAGGTAATTATAGTAAAGTCTTTAAAACCCACAGATTTCAGAGCTGACAAAAGAGTCACCAAAAGTTGACAGGTACATCAGCCTAGAAGTGAGAGAAAGAAATTAAGGGAATTTCAAAATCATTAAGCCACAAAGAGAACTACTCTTTATATCTGCCTAATCCAGTTCTGTTTGGCTGGGTATCCAGGGATTTACTGGCACCACGTGCAAGATGAGAACCAACCAACATAGCGACAGTCCAGCACAGGTTCTAACATTTTTCAGAGTCTACTGGCATTGTGCCCTGGCACTGTGCTTGGTTATCTTGGGTTTATGCAAAGTTATTCAGCTTCAAAAATCATTCAAAATGCTCTAAAAGCATTTGGAACTCAGGGGTAAGTTTTAACTACACAATAGTGTCACTTACGTTGGACCAAGCTCTAGGTAGTCGGAAATATAATAACCCAACTTGTTTTAAGAGTGGCACCCTATAACAGTGCCACAATATCACAGTACTTTTCAGTATGACTCATTTTACTTTCAGTGTTGGTCTATGAAAATATTATAGGTGCTTTTATGAACCAATAGGCATGGTTCAAGCAGCTCCACATGACCCACCAGTTAGTTTGGGTGTCTATATACTTTCGGTTATGAAATTTTATTCATCAAATCTATAGACACCAAGGTTCAAGTTAAGATACTGCCAGTATGGAGCTAGCATGTTCTCCCCTTGTCTATGTGGGTTTATTCCAGGAATTTTGGAAGGTTTCCAGGTTTTACAGGTTTCCTCCCACTCAAAACACATGCATTTGCTCAACTGGCGTTTCGAAATTGTCCCAGTGTGAAGTGTGTAAGCATGTGTGCATGTGACAGAGAGATTAAATATCTTTTTTTTTCCTTTCCAGAAAGTTGAACAATCTGATGAAGATAAAGTAACATGTAGGAAACAAAATTACCAAGAGCGTTTATCGCACAGATACATTTCAATTTACAGCATGTGTGTTTTCTTGCCTCCATCAAAAGAGAAACGTTCCAGACTAGAATCCACACTGCAGTTTTTCAAAAGACTGCACACTAAAGCTTCCCTGTGGCGTAGACTTATTCTTCTCTGTTATAAAAGTCTTATGCTTCGGGTAAAGCAAGCAGAACCCAGCGGGTTACGCTGAGCCCGACTGTGCCCACATTAGAAAGGCACTAAAAGTCCTGGTTCCCCAAGGTCACTTAAAGAACATCAAAACTTTGACCAAGGCAGCTGTTGAAACAAAGGCTGAACTACAATCACCAATCAAAAAACAACCACTCCCCAAGGGATCTGGAGAGCTTCACTGTTCGCTGTGGGAAGCTCCACTCCAGCAGAGGGTTCAGGAGAAACGATGAACACCAGAATCAATAGTGTCTGAGGATCATACACAGCTAAGAGCAACAGACGCAATACATGTTGACTTACAAAGGTTGGGGAATTTAAAATGCTCTAATTGAGGAAGGTGGAACCTTATGTAAGTCTGTGAAAACACACTAGAAGCAAACAAAAACAGTGGTATTAATCAACAAAAACAGACATGGATAGCTTACTGGTCATTGAATGGTTAAAATATTACAGTGCAATAGGTTTCCAATTCATGTGAATGCTGTCTAATGGTTTTCATTCATGCTACAATAGTCCAGTTATAGACAATGATGGGGAATGGAGAAGAGTGTTGCCTGAAAATGAATAAAGGAAGAACACATGCCTGGGCATGCACATAAGCCACAACTATTAGTTCCAATTCAATCTGCCTGAAGGCTGCAGTTGAGTCTGTGGAAAAAGATAGATCATTGCTTTAAACGAACATTTACATCTGAGCAATACGGTCAGTGGGAACATAATATCCATATCCTCATGCACTATGCCACATTCTGTCAGACATTTATCCTCATAACTTTCCTCATTACATCCCATGCATTTACCATTTACTGCTGCCTGAACATTACAACTTCCTTGTAAGTGTTCAATTGCTGAAACATAAGCTTCCACAATAGGTGTTACAATCACTTTAAAATGATGATGTAACTCCCTTAATGATGATGTTAGTTAACCCATCATTCAGGCCTTTACCAAAGTCAACAGGTGGTCTGTTCCACCTTGACTACTGTTTGCAACTGCTAAAACGCATAAAACATCTAAATCAGATGCTTCAGAGAATTAATCTTTAGATATTTATTATACTATCAAATCCACCAAGTTTCTTCACATCTGGGAGTTGGCTGTACCTGCACAAAGCGGTAACACAGACACTACAGTTACATGACAGCTTCACACCACAAGCATTTTTTGGCATCCCGATCCTCACAGAGCATGCTTCCAGAGAGGAAAGTCCACAATCCGAGTCTTTCCATTCCTACACTGCTGTAACAATTGCTTTCACACTTCCACCAAGCGAAGCATTCAGATGGGGGTGTGACTTGTCCATTACAGTAAAAAGCCCTCTTTGCTCAGTCGGCTGCTGAGTAACTCATTACAGTGCTTTGGTCAGATCAAGCTAAACGGGCATCATAAGCCTCAGAGGCTTTCAAAAGAGCTGAATAAAAGAGGGCCCAGAGACATTCCGTCAGAAAGCCTGCTCTTAACTGAAGAACTAAAATGAGTTAATAAAAAAACTTGCAGTGTCAGTCCAAAATGTGTGATTTAATAAGGTCTTAGAGTACTGAAGCGTGGTGACCAGGTTGCCTTCATATTCACAGAAAAGGTCAAAAAGAGCAGTTGAGAAGAGGGAGGTCACATACATTGTACTGTACTCTCAGACAGCTTCATTAGAACCCTGCTATGCACATTCACACCTCCCTGTGATTGATAATTAAAATTTGATGTTGAGATGGGCAGAACTGTGTGTAAGGTAGCCCCCTTTCATTCATAATTGATTGGTAATTATTTTCCCGATTATCAGCATGCTGCATGAGCCAGTGTTTCAGCTGAACTGTTCCAGCAATCGTAGCTGAATCTAGTGCAATCTAGTTAATGTGTATGACAGATCCACGGACCGCCCAACAGAGGCTTACCATGAGAAAACCTAAGAAATATGAAGAGTTAAACTTGACCCATGCGTTACAATACAGCCTGCTGACTTGAACACTCATTAAAACTATGCTGTCCTATTCTTATATCTTCTCTTTCCCTTTACTGTCCTGCGGTGCTGTCAGAGGAGAGAGACATAAAAGACAAAGAGAGGCCTCAAAGAGAAAATGGGTTAAGAACCTAACGCCAGCAATCTCATCAGACAAAGTAAGAATTAAAAAGGCAAACCACTGACAGTTTCAGTATTCAAAGCCTCTTCATGAGACTTTATGGCCGCCGCATGAGACACTTGGATATAGAGCAAGGAGGTGATAGCGCATCCTTACAAGTGCATTTTATGTGTTTGAGCTATGTACAAGATAGGAGGGTGATAAAAGTCTGTAATGGTTCTAAGATTTCAAAAATGATTATCTAGACATGGAGGCTTGGGCTTTAATTTATCTATTTAATGTCGCTTTCAGCTTCAGCGGCTGTTCACGACAGGAACAAGGTTACATCAATACTAATCAGTCACATTCACACCAAGCCAATTTAGAGTGATCAGTTAACCTAATGCATGTCTTTGTACTGGGGGTGGAAACCAAAGTTTGCAGAGAAAACCCATGTGGATACAGGGAGGACATCCAAACTCCACACAGGTCGAGATCAAACCAGGGATCTCTGGAGGTGTGAGCCGACCATGCTAACCCCATGCCATTGAAAGATTATTTTAAAATAAAATTGGCAGTAATGTTTCTTACATTCTTTTTTTTCCTTGAACGAGACAAAGGTGGCACAAAGGTGCAGTGGATTTTGCTGTCACCTCATATTCCTGAGACCCCAGTTCAAGTCCTGGCCTCGCCAATCTGGGAGGAGTTTGCACATTCTTCCCGAGTCTATGTGGTTTTCTTCCAAATAATCCCATTTCAGTCGACAATTCAAAAGTATTAAGTTAACCGACTTTCCTAAAGTGTCCCAATGTAGGGGTGTTTGCACATGTGTCTTTAGCCCTGTGCTGCTTTTTTACCCCAGGAAATTGAGTTATCTTCCATTGTAGTAACATTTTTATTTATCCCAACCAATAAGTGGAATAAATGCAAAATCGCCTATAATTAACAGTCTAATATAATAGAAATAAAGTCATTAATGTTACTAATTATTGGTTTATCAGAGTTTACAACAGCCTGAAAAGGGAAACTACAAGATTATTCAGCATGTGGATCCAT
Organism: Parotocinclus maculicauda; assembly: GCA_034780255.1. NCBI lineage: Eukaryota > Metazoa > Chordata > Actinopteri > Siluriformes > Loricariidae > Parotocinclus > Parotocinclus maculicauda. The sequence continues at coordinate 26,368 of JAUZSU010126090.1, read as the reverse complement.
GTGTAATGAAAGCATGGCAAACAGCTGGCTAAGCACATGCCTCACAAACAGCCCATAAAATACAAAATACTAAAATGAATTATTAAAATTTACTACAAAATATCAAAAATAAATATAAACCAATTTGCTCTCAAGATATTGACTCAGTACTGGTAAGCTAGAACATTACTGGCTCAAACAAGCTAGTTGTTCTGTTTGCGCGTTATGGACTGTGTGGACCAAATTGGTTTTGCAACCTTGGCTGCCTATCCAAAGCAATCAGTGTTTATGAGTTTTGGCCTTAATTAACAGAATTATTATTATGGTTAGTCGGTGCATTGGCTGCCACGTAATATCTCCTAGCTAGCAAAATGAGTTACAGAAACATCTGGTTTAAACCTATAAACAATGGGCATAGATTATATACTGTCAGTAAAAATCTGGCACCATGTGTCTTTGTTTTGTAATCATCTATCTTTCATTCATTCCTATTTAGCCAGTGGCACAAACTGGCAGGAATGTGCTGGTAATCAATTCCTAACCATATGGCTAATGTACAAGTGGGGTGTAACTGCAACATGACAAAAGGAGCACAATGTTATTGAGACACCAGTGTCACTGAGAAACCGAGTGCGATTAAGAGCTAATTTATACTTCTGTGCATGCATTTCTAGGAACATTGTACCTTTGCTTGGTACACAGCATAAGCCAAAACATACAGCAAATAAAAAATTAATATGTTATTTTTAATCCCAATTTTATGTCAGTCCATGTCAGCTTTATAGTTATTTTAACATAATGAAAAGGCTACTCAATAGCTTCTTCTTGACGTGGAGTGGGGTTACGGTAAATAGAAAGCATCAGAATAATTAAGGGTGTCTTATTAGGTGCAAACATTGCTTGGATGTCAATATATCACAAGTATTCACATACAAATGATTTGTACACAAGTACATACAAAGAGGTGTCTCAACATGACACAAGAAACCAACTACTCATTTGAAAGTGTGTAATACAAGGTTTATTTGGGCGACCTTTATGAACTTGTTTTTGATAACTGTTTATTTGTTAATTGCGGGCATGTAACATTAACGAGGCATTTTGTCCAGAGAACTGCCGCACACTAGATATTTTCCTTTTTTTTTGGACCATTGTTTCTAAACCCTAGTAATAGCTGTGTGAAAATCCCAGCAGATCATCATTTTCTGAATACTCTGGCGAGCCTGCCTAGCAACAACAACAATGTCACCTTCGAATCCACTTAAATCACCTTTCTTCTGCATTCTGATACTCAGTTTAAACTGGTTGTGTTGACCATGTCTGCACTGAGTTGCTGCCATGTGACTGGATGATGAGATATTTGTGTTAACAAGCAGTGCCTAATAAACTAGTGTATGTTTACCCTCGTTGTACCCCTTTTTGAAAAAAAATGTAATTGCATAATTCAGAGATCAATACATTTGAATAGATAAAATAATTTTATATGTCTCCCATTATGATTGTGATCAGCATGACTGCAGCCTGTGTTTTATAATGCTTTAGTTTTTGTCAGTATAATGTAGCATGTACTAACAGATAAAGTTAAATGTTTATCTATAAAGCATTGAATTTGTTTAGGAAACTGATCTACAGTATTTTGCGTTTGCATTATTTCTAGTTCAAAGAGTATTTTCGTTTTGACGTTCAACTTTTCATTGTCTTATCTATATATTTTTTGTCTAGTCCAAACCTTAACATAAATGACAACAAAAGAGATTTTTATATTTTTACTTTGAATAATGATTAAGGTAAGGTACACTGGCCCTTCTTACAGATACCCATAACCTTTCTGTCCGTGTTGTGACACAGATATGTATACATGCATCTTCGCAGACATATGAATCAGCCTTGAGAAAGGGCAAAGGCTTTAATGATAAAAGTTTATTTTATTTCAAAGCGTTCAGTTTGAGGGTGGGAGTGGGGGGCAAAGCAGGTCACTTTACAGCTCTTTCATAAGCACTGTCCTTCCTGTTGGTTCAGCTGGATCAGCACTGAGAACTCAGAAAGCCACCTCCCATTCGTCTCACTTAACCCTGCACACACTTTTTCTGAGCCTGAAATGCTTACCCATTCTGTAACGTTAATCTTCACTCTCATTAAGTTCTCTCCTTCGCATTTACATAGAAGCTATGTGCCAACTCTGAACACATTTGCAAGTCTTTATAGAGGCAAGAGAGAAGAGATATGAAAGTTCTTTTGTTTGCAAATCATGTTTGTGTGCTGTTAATACCAGTGTTAAGGTGGGAGGCTAGAAAATGAAGGTAAGTGGTTTCACAGGGGCTTGTGGACTGAAGCGAATGAAACAAATACAGAGGTAGTGATTGCACTGGCGCAAGAGGCACTGCCAACAGAGGATCTGCAAGCTCACTGTTACATAACTGCTTAGCCACTGTGGACAAATAAACTGAAACATTTCAAACCACAAGTATTGGTTTAGAAGCGAAACTGTGGAGGAAGGTATAAGATGTGGCTGAAGAATTACTTTCAAAACTGAGTTCTAATAGTAAAAGTATTTACAATTTTCAAGTAGCTATATACACACATACACAAAAGAGCTTCTTGAATGAGTGTCATAAGAGTAAATAAAATGATCAAGACAAGTCAATATGCTTAAACGAATATTAGACAAACTCAGAAGCATTGCCGGTTCCCTGAGTAAAGTTAAAAATGTCCTGGTGGCATAATTTTAATCTCACATTTAAAATCTGAAAACTCATACTTTCAGAGAAGGAGCCCTAACAGTGAATATGGACATTTCATATACAGTATTTGGCTTATTTGTATGCACTGCCTGATTTAGAAAGGTCAACACACGTCTGTTCTTGTGACTACTCTCTAATCTCTCCTGTGTTGATGAAGAACTAAGAGAACCTTTTAGTTACCTTTAACAAGGGTGCCAATAATTCTGAAGCTAAATGGAACTATACGTATCCTCTCTGACAGAGAAAAAAGGCCTGTCACTCTTATTCTCACACTCTCTCTCTCTCTCTCTCTCTCTCTCTCTCTCTCTCTCTCACTCTCTCTCTCTCTCTCTCTCTCTCTGTAATCTCTCTCTCACTCAGTGTGAGAAAAACGCATTCTAAATTTAGCATGAGATTTATCATGCTGAAGCTGAGGCTCCAGCAAACCCGGAGAGGGTGGGGAGATAGCGAGTGAAGGTGGAGTTTCCAAATCACGACCACAGCCGAATTTCAAAACCTACTGCAGAAACTTCAGGCAAGTGAATGATACTAAAATTGTTTCTCATACAGGACAAACCATTACCTGCTACAGGGATGTTAAAACAGAGCAGGATTACACTCTGTTAAGCAGAACGCTGACTTGACAATCCCATATTGTATATATAGTATATATAGCAGTATAGAAGTTTAGATACGTTGGACATAGTGTTTTAAACAATAATAATAATTACACACAATATGAACACGTTTAGAGTTTAGTACAGAGTATAATACAGTAACTAACGAAAACAAAAGAAACTGTCGTTTCCTGCCTTCAAAATTCTATTTTCTGTCAGGACGTGTCATTGGTTTGCTTATACCAGTTTTCCGTCATTAAGACGTGAATAGGATGTATACAATGAATTTTCGACGTAAGATGTATACGATGTATTTTCTATTATATAACACCAACGGATGTTGATCAGTTGGGCGTTACACGGTGCATACCTGTATGTAGAAATGCAGAATATGAGAAAAAGTTGTCTTCAAAATTGCAATTTGTTTATTCATCAATTCGCTTTCAGGTTCACATAGTGCAGGTGAAAGAACATGAATTTTCAAGGGTAATGAATTTTAATCTATCACAAAGCAACAAATCATTACTTACACCAAAAGCATATGCTTCACCTAGGAGCATGTTTTTTTATGTCCACTTAATGCTACCATTTTAAGCCTTATTGAACATAATCACAATACTAAACAGCAATGTTTTGGGCTATAAAACTTATTGACATATGTTTACAAGAACTCTATGATACAGTTACACTGATATATAATTGCTTGCCTCCAAATATCCATTTAGAACTGCAGCTCCAAGTTTTTTTAGGTTTGGTAAATTAGGAGTTGTGTCGATTCACAGGCCTGTTCAGACTGTGGTATTGGTGTAACATATTTTCCTTTATTGTTTATTTACATTTAAATTTATGTCATTTAGCATCCAAAGCAACTTAAAATTAATACAGTCTTACAATCGAAGCAATTGTGGGTTACGGGCCTTGCTGCCAACTGTGACAGGGATGGGATTTGAACCCTGGACCTTCTGGTCCATAGTCCATTACCTTAACCACTAGGCCACCACAGTCCCAAACAACCTAAAGGTCATTGGTCCTTTTTCAGTGAAAAAAATCTAGTACAATTTTTCTTAAATGTAGCAAATGAAACGTAACCATTATAAATGATACATACTATTCAGAAACACTTCTAAAATACAGAAACAGAAAGTAAGTCCTGACAGCAGGAGCAATTCAGACAAAAAGGGACATCGCGAAAGAGATGGGCTATCACAGGTAGACAAGACTCGGTGGATAACCCCAGCACTACTGCAGTGTGTGTGGCACAGCAGCTAACAGCAGCTTTAAAGAACAGCTCACTGCAGTGTCTGCAGGGGCGGATATGGAGGCCTGTCTGCTCCCACAGGAAACTGTAGCACACTTGGCAGCCTTCAGCTCTGGGAGAAACCCTCAATAAAAGCGCCCAAATGCTCTAAACTGAGTTTGTCACTGTGTAATAACCTGTCTGCGATGTTGACGTGCTTCCAAGTATGACAGCAAACTAGAAAGTTTGAAGTGCAAAGTAATAATGCAACATCAACGCGGAGCAAATGTTGGTCAAACAGCATAGCCATTAAACTAGAATGCTTGTGTGTTCAAAGTAAGGGCTTTAGAAAGTTCAGCATTACAATATAACCATGACAAATAATTTGCTCAGCTGGTGAAATACAGTCTAACGTGTGGGCCCACCATCACAGCCCGGAAGTGACACAAAGGTTGCACACATGTCATGTTCATAAGGGGACACTCCCTTCCAGGGACCATCACATGGGGTTCCAACAACAATTCCTACCCAAGTTTGGGATGGGCCGACACCCATCTCTTCTGAAGCGATAGTCACCGCAGCCACTGTGACCAAGATCAGAAAGATCAAAAATTGGACAATTTCAACATATTGTTTATATCCAGTTATGGATATATTCCAAAAACACAGCAATGGCTACAAAGAAAACAAGGGTATCATTTTACACAAACGAAACTTCAGACATGAAATTGGTTGATAGAGGTCTGTCTCCAACTCAGAGACAGAACAAAACAGTGCTTTTGAAACAATGTCGCAAGACAATTGGTAGAACTGTGTCCTGACAATATGTAAGCCTTTCTAAAACAAACACAACTTTCTTCCTCATCTACCTCACAGCAAAAAGAATTCAAAGCAAAACGGTCTCAATCCAAGTTGATGTGTAGCCAAAAACTGCAAAATCGAGTAACCGCAACGATTTTTCTCCTGACAGGAAAGGTTGTGAAGCAACAGCATGACTCACTGTACATTCTTATCAGACCACCTCTGTGCAGTTCTAGCACCTTTACATGAGGAATTAATCTTTACCTTTCTCTTTCTCACGACCAATGCTGTTTTGGCTCTGCCCGAGACGTGTTACCACACTCTCAGCAGGCCTCCATTGGATCCCTCTGCTTCTGCTGATCAAAACAAATAAATGGAAATCCTCCAAACAAGCCCTAGCCATTCAAGTGTCACACACAGCGTGCAAAACTGCACGCATACTACATGCTTCCGTTGATGCATTATTCTCCCGATAGTTTAAATCATCTAATATCTTTATGATCCCTCATAGATGTACCCTATAAAAGCCTTTAGAAGCGTACTCGGTCTTCAAAATTGTTAAGTGCATAAGCGGCAATTTTTTTTTAAATTCAGAGGTGCGCAATCAATGTACCAAATACAAACTTAAACCTACCTTTAACCTAGCTTGACTTGCCGCATTCCTATCAGACCACTTCCGTGCAGTTCTAGAACCTTTATCTGAGGAATTAATCTTCACCTTTCTCTTCCTCACGACCAATGCTGTTTTGGCTCTGCCAGAGACGTGTTGCCACAATCTCAGCAGGCCTCCATTAGAACGCTCTGCTTCTGCTGATCAAAACAAATCGATAGGAAACCCCCAAAGAATCCCATTCTTAGAAGTACAGTAATTGAGTATCTTTGTGAAGGAAAAGGAGATGATAACACTGGTGGGGTGATGGGCTCAGGAAAAATCCCTTTGAGCAATGAAACCTAAATGGAGTTTTGTCAAAGTCCATGTTGAGAGGACCTCATTTCCCGTTCTTTTGCATGTCTGTTCCCCCCTCATTAGTGTCACTCAATGATAGTTAGCGCTGGTTTTGCCACAACAGCCATGACTTCTCCTCTACAGCCTCGACTTCCCTCGTGAAGACATCACGCCCTGCTTCCTGACTAAACAAGGGGAAAGAAAATCTATCTCTCTAAAACGAGACAGGGACATCAGAGAGGAACATGTTACAATGCCACAGCCTATGGCAGAAGCCCAGCGCTTACCCATCGCTTCACCTGCACTAAACCTGGTGTGTGTTCTCATTTCAGTTCACTCTGCCATTTCAAAACGAGTTAGGTTTGATTTTCATTATCTTCACTTTCGTTGCATACATAATTTGCCTAGCTAAAACACAGCAACCTTGTTATCATGGATAAACACATTTGTTGCATCCTGCTGCAAAGCGCTCGTCCTGAAGCAACTTTGAGCCTACATAATATTTAAATCAGCAGCACAGACATCAGAGATGTGTGACGGATTTAGCAAAGGCCTTTTTATCATATCTGCTTTTCTTAAACAGCCAGGAAAAATGAGAAACACACACTGGTTTCCAGCTAGCAAAGAGGAGAAAATAGCAACTTTGCCAAGCTGTCAGCACAAGGGGCAAAATGAAAGCAGCATGTGACAGCAGACTGAGACTGAGCCATGCCTGTGTGGGGCTTTTAATTGGCATTGGAACTCAGGAGTGAGGTGTTTTGGCAGGGGGCGAATCTCTGAGCTGCCTCTATCTCCCCAAGAGCTAGAACCCTTGCTACTTCACACAGCGGCACCTATTGGACTTCATTAAAAACTCAACCTGCAGTTTACCATTCTACAGCAGGCCCCTCCCAGAGCAACATTGTGCTGTTTCGCACCACACGAGGTGCTAATATTTTTTTTTGTTAAAACTAACATAAGAAACAGGGTAGGGTGAAAACAGCTTGGCAGAAACAGTACATGGGAGAGGATAAATTAAATTGGGAAGGAAAAAGAGACCACAACAGCAGTAAACGTAATTCCCAGCTCCCTTGGCAAATCCCAAGCTAGGCAGTTGCCTCAGAGCTGAGGATGTAGCTCAGGGAGCAGAACAAGTGCAGGCATTGTTTTGACAGCTCTCATGGTAGTAAATGCCAGGACGTCTCCACTCAGGCTTGTTCTGTGTTTTGCTGCTGTGCAGCTGAAGGATCCCATCATGCAATGTGCTGGGCCATTCTCCTCCTGTAGTTCTTTTCCAGCCCATTCCCCCTGTATTTCGAGCATAGCTGCCATTTTTTAAGATAACGTCACTCATTAGGTTGATTATTGCCTCTGGCATGGAATTCACTGGTGAGACTGTGGCAAAATAAAGTCGTAGGAACAGAGGGTGGCTGTTTGGAGCCTTCAATCGCAAACTCATTACACAGTGTCTAACAGTGTTTGGAACTGGTGTCAGCAAAATGACACAATCTTTTAAACGCTGCAAAAACAGAGACTGGGAGCCAGAAGCACTGAGCCCGAGGGGGGGCATAAAAAGCACATCCTGGGGTTCAAAGAAAACAGAAAGACAAATTCCAGTGAGAAGAAGATTACTAGATAAGTTTACTAACACTACAACACTGACTATGTAGGATTATTTGATATTTTAGCTGCTTTGCTGAATGTACTTTTATAGTCAGTTCCAGGGATATATGGAAGAATAGCAACACACAAGTTTTGTGCACATCGCACCTTCCACAACATAATGAGTTTCTCAAGGGTGGGAAATGGAACATTAATGCCCCTCACCTAGCAAACCTGTGCTTACAAAAAAATCAATGATAGAAATTGGATAAATCTGGATAGATTCCACCTACTGGATTGTCATAACAGCATGGTAGCTTAATTAAAAAAAATACGTAGCTTTGGGGTAATGACACTTTTCTCCCAGGGAATATCGAATCTGCAGAATTCATCTCCTGCCGAATATCAATTAAAATCTTGTCAGGACATGCAAAGATGTGTTATGCAAATGTGGTGTAAAACAAAAACACAAAAATGGCAGTAACAACAGCAGCAAAAGCAATCTCCACACCGTCTGCTGCAATAGCCACACAATTAAAATGATCGAGAGAACAAAAGCTCTATTTGGGTGCTTTCTCACAGTGATGTCTGTAGTAATAATATTTGTATTTGTGTCCTTTGTGTGCAAATTAATCCTGCATGAGTTTATTTGTTTTAGGTTCACCATGTCCATTGGACCCGGTTTCAAGTTTAACATAGTAAAAATATTATGTTTGTGTTACAGTTTGTCAGGGGTGAAGAAATAACATGCAGACAACTATACTGGCAATCCAAAAACACAATCGCATAGTGGCACCTGAACGGAAGAAATTATGCCGTTCCTTATGTAAAATTAATGCTTTCTAACAGCTAAAGGCAGTTTTTATGCATTATTCGAAAACCAAAAGTAAGCCAGCATCACACAGACAAAACAGTGTGGCTATTTAGAGCTTTTTCTCCTTCACTGCACTTGTTTATTTGCACATGCTTACACGCTTCACGCCATTGGGCTGGAGGAGCATCATTTGCATCATATTTATTTGCCAGTTGTCCTGGCTCATGAATTTCCACTCATGATTGGAGAAGAGTATATTAATGCATTTGCCTTCAAATCATCATTTACAAGTTCTCTCAGCCCATGGAATAAAACAGATATGAGAGAAGTTTTGCTGAAGCCTGCCAGTTTAATACCCCTATTCATACCGAGCTCAGTCAGAGCCAAGAAGTGGCTTTCGGCCTGGAGCCCTGAGGCCTTCACTTGGCCCAGCCTCACTGGCATGAGAGTAAGAGAAAGAGCGCGTCATTTCCCCTCGACTGATTCCCCACTTTGGACTGAGTGGAAAAAAGTTCTTTATATCAATTAGTCAGCCAAGTGTGCCATGAACACCCACCATCTAGCAAAGCGCCACTGTTAACCGGCTGTGTGAAGATGCTACCTTTCATACTCTGACCGGGGACCAGTTTTTGCTCAAATTATCTCTAACCCCAAACCACTATAAAAGAAAACACAGAAGGGTAAGGACGAGAGCTGCTTCAAAAGTAGGTAACATTGGTGGCAGCCCATAGCACAGATTAGTTCAGGCTTAGAGGCCAAAGGACAAGTGTTCAACAGACGCTCAAAGTAGGGCACAGAGCACCTGGCCTGCAACTCATTCTGCACAGAAGAGCCTCCACACAAAGATCTCTGCCAACGTGCGAGATGTAAAACTAACAGCCAAAGAACATTTTTCTATACCAAGGGCATTTGCTTACCTTTTTAAGGGGAAAACAATAGTATTTTTAGCTAGATGTATGAGGTTATTATTTCTCTTCCTTCAGTTAACATTTAGCTATTGAGTTTAACAGGCAATCAGAAGTCAAATTACTAGTCATTACCTCCAACTAAATCGATGATAAACTCTACCTGTGCTATAACACATATGACATTTAAATGACTTTATAGCTAAATAAAATATGAAGCCTAGATTTATGCTTTCACACCACTGAGCACATTCTAATGCCAACAGTTCTTATGTCTTATGCAAATTTTAAGCAGAGCACCAAAGCACCATTTATTCCTGTTAAAGCAGTGGAAATGTCCTCTTACCTTGGGTTGGGCACGTCTTGGGAAGGCAACTTTAGGGTCAATCTAATAGAAGAAAAAATAAAGATGCATAAACATGATATACATCCTAGGGGTTTTACAAATAATAAAGAAAGGATAATGTGCTATCACTTTCCATACAACATTGTGATCAGTTACGGATTGAGTCTAAGTATAAGTAGAATACAGAGGTCTAAAAACATCAGTTAGAATTCTAGAGCTTCATGGCTATGACATTCTGTCCTCAGGAGAACAAAGACTGACATGTTTGAGTTTGTACTGGGGAGTGCTGTAGATTTGTGAAGAATCAGAAGAGGCATTAGATCAATACTTTCACAACAGTTTTCTCTAGAGGGATTTTCATTACTATCTGCGACCCCTACCTACACAGTTACTGTCTGCATAAAAACTGAAGGAACTGACTCCAGAGGTTCGGAGTTACATACTTTAAGAGGTGAGAGCTTATAAAACACATTGTGTTCACAAATACAAATAAACATATTTTTATTCAAATTATTTCAGACATACAATATGTTGTAAAATATGATTTACAATGAGTGAAATTAACTGAAAACAACATAAAACTATCAGCGGTTTCAGTTAAGCATTTTGTAAATTCTGCTGTTACATTTATTTTCAGGAGAATTGTAAGGGTTATGCCTGGCTGATTAAATGGATGTTGGGATGATCTGCAAAAAACTCATGCAAAGACAGATGTAGTGTAAAGACTCATATGTAACATTCATTATGTCCTAGTATTCTGTCACGTCACAAAAAAATAATAAAGAAAAAGGATCTGGTTGTTTTGGGCCTTTTTTCGTGTGTTATTTGTTTCCTGGATGAGTGCTGTTCTTTTTTTAATTAATTTGAAATTGAATGGAACACATACTTCCTTTTAAAGACTCTTTTGGGAAGAGAACTGTAATATTTTTATTATACTTTAATTCATCCAGAAAAGTGTTTAATCTAAAACAGATTGCTTTTAGAAAGGACTATAGCCGGCAACCAATTGTCAGCACACAATGAAATTTTCACTCCAGGTTTTGTAATGTTTTTAATCAAATGTGAAATACTAAAGTGAGTCATGAATTGCACTGTGCCGCTCTGCTCATTTCTGTATTCATACATCTCCTACAATAACCTCTAAATAAAACACAATGCCGACAAGATAGTTGGTAGAAAATGTGGTCACAAAAATAAAAACATATACTGTATTTTTTAAATACACAGAAGATACAAATGAAATATTTCCGTGTAATCACAAACCAGAACACAATGCAAATTAGAATGTGTAAATACAGCATGGCTGTAGAAGAAGTAAAATGATTGAATATGCGCAAATAACATGCATTAATATGCAAAACAAGCAATAGAAAAGCAAAAGAAAAGACAAAGGCAAATGCAGTTAATGTGGAGGGGTGGAGGGATGGAGGGATGTGAATTTTATCTTGCTTTTAGAAGCTTTATTATAAGAAACAGGTCGGCACTGATTATGTCAGTGCTTTCTTTCCTTTAGTCTTTCCATATTTGCATTGTTCAAGTCATTTTTTGTTTTGGATTCCAGACTTCACCTTTAGGAATGAGGTCATATCTTTCAGTAGTCACCTCCCAGCACAGGGTATGACATCACAATCCTGAGCTTGGTAATCCCTGCTTTAGCCATCATCACTGCTGTCCTTGTGATCTCAATCTCTCTCAATCCAGGACACATGGTTGCTAATGCTGACTGTAGTATTCTGAAGGAGGTTTTATCTTTCACAACTCTTATTCCGAAGCATAGAAAACGTCAAACCTTGACCTAGTTCTTTACCCAGAAACCTACAAATATACACCTATCAAGTGATTATATAACACAACTGGCCTAGATTTGTCGTCCGAAAAATCAGGCTGGCACAAAACTCAAAAACAGGAGCTCAAGTTTGAAATTAGCTTGAAACAGTTCTCCAAGATTATAATTGATTAAAGCTTAGAAAGTGCTTTTAAATACACTATCACAGTAAACATATTAAATTATGCAGCTATGGCATGGTTTTCCTATGCTTTTTTTTTCTAGCTCCATGCTTATCAAACACCATGAACCTGCAACTACAGAGCAATGAACCTTTATAAAGCTTCAATCCACAAGCCACAATCCTAATATTCATTAGCACAGCCTATTTTTAATATAACCTGTTTAGACCTAAATCAGTCCAATAATCAATTTATTTCAGCCATGAATCACCATCACTTCAATATAATCCAAAACAATGTTTAAACAGTCTGTAAATCCAGCACCACGTGTCACTGTTTTTAAATATAGTGTAATGAAATATTTCCTTGCTCACAATCTGTCTATTTAACTATTTACTTTACGAATGACCAAGTCTTTATCACAAACTCATCTGAATAAATCAAACTAGACATCACCTATAATTAATAATAACAGTAACAATAATCATCATAATCATCATCAAAATAATGTCCACAGAGGGAATGGAAAAAGCGACCCTGAAATCTATAATGAATATGAATAACTCAATTGTTTTTTTTATGATATGCAATTTCATTTAGAGATGGAGGGCCAGTCTTTACAAATTTCATATCATATGTGTTATATTTAACAAATATAATATGAATATCATTTATAAACCACCCACTGTTTCCTATTCAGCAAGATTTTATTTAAGCAGCCTCCCCTCAAAACCAGTTTAATCAAAGCATTTTATTTTAAATACAGTTTATATCCACACTGTTAAACCAGTAAGAGAGATGACGCACAGATAATTAATAAAACCCCGTTCCAGAGAAAGGACACCAACAACAAAATTATACGATTCTTCATTAGCACTTCAGAACTCTGTCTTTCCTTCACATACAAATCATCTTTTTTTTTACTTCCAGAAGCTCTGTCTGCAATAAGAAAAAAAAATGTGGAAGCTGGATTGTTTGTCCTTGGACACAGTAATTCAAATCAAAGTTTGCCCTCTCCTGACTTCAAGTGATTTAGCAAGAAATGTCCAAATTAACATGTTTATTGCCCCTGGAACAGCAGCGCATATCTAGTGCCCTTTTCATAGGGGAGCCATCAACCAATTCTAATTTACTTTGCCAGAGACAATGTGCAAATCTTCCTGAAAGTGGTGCTAACTAAATGGAACAGGTTTGAAGCTATGCTGCTCACAAAAATTAGGGGATAGTACAAAATGAAATATCCCATAATGAAATATCTAATTTTTGTGAGCAGCATATAACATCTGAAAAGCAGATGTGGGCACGTGTATTTAAACGACATAAAATTAATACAGATGTCAATAAAACGCTTTGATTTGAGGTATTTAAACAATGACAACATTTTAGGTGTAGTTATTTAGAAATGCACAAAATTACACAATGTACACTTCAGATTTCTGGTAAGTAAAAAAAATCACCTTAAATTTTCAAGTGTGCAGAAATGAAATCTCAACAAAACAGGTGATCATTAATAAAGATAAATGTTTATTGGAATGAACAAACAGTAACTGAAGCAAACTCCATCTCCAAATGACAACCTTAAGCTGCCGATGCATCCCAACCACAGTATAACCGCAATGAATTCTTAGCAAATCGAAGTGAGAGATGTGTAACCGGTCTGTGACGCTTGCTCTTTGTTCGGCTTGTGTGTGTCTATGGTGTAACGCAGACACTCATACATCACTGTCTCTTTCCAGGTACATTTGGTTTGGCACCGGTTCAATAACGCTTAAACACACAAACGTCAAAGAAGGTGAACATCTCCGCCAATATGCACCACAGTCAGTACAAAAACTGACCTCCTCCGCCGTCATGTGAGTACATGCAATCAGAAATGTCATGGAGTCAGGAGTGATAAGTAGATGTGGCAGAACCTTCATGTAAAGGAGGCAGAAAGCTTAGAGAAAAATATGACCACCAAAAAGGTAGCTACCGTCTTGGAGTCTAATTCATGGTGAGGTTGACCTAAAACTTTATCTACACTTGCAGCGTCGGCAAACGTGACAAACCCAAATCCCCTGGAAAAATAAGCATGCACACAGAGAGAGAGAGAGAGAGAGAGAGAGAGAGAGAGAGAGAGAGAGAGAGAGAGAGAGATGCCAATTAGATTTGATAGAGGCAGCACACAGGGGCATTTTAAAACACTTCATGTGAAAAGGCTTAATGTGGTTTAATGTAATAAGCAATGTGATAACCAAGCAAACCTTTAGACAATGTGAACTCACATACACACTGTCTACTGTGAAAGGAACCTAATAATCAAAAAATAATTAAGCCCCTACATACAAACCCATTATTATGGGATCACGATTTATGAAATGTGTGAGAAAATGTTGGTCCATTAATCCACTTTGAGCTTGTGTCCCGATATCAGATGGACTACATCATACATATCCAGGAAACTTTACACATCAGTGCATGGAGAGCCAGTGACATTAGAATAACCAGCAAAAACAGCTCGTTATAGGTCAGAGTTGACTAATAAGGGCAGGATAAATAAATGTGTACGAGTGAGACTCTTATGCCAGACTGCATTCTCGCATGGACTAAACCTGTAGTTAAGCACAAGCACACACAGTTCGGTGTTAGAAAGCTTCAGCTCGCACATCGCACTGCATTTACCTGGAGCGCTTGGTCGTGGGATCCCTCATCACCATACATTCTCGGATCTCTCCAAATTTACTAAAATAGTCTCTAAGGCTGTCTGCAAGAAGAAAAACGAGAGAGCACATGAGCAGCAGCGAACTGTCAGTGTGTTTTCTAAACGCCACCTAATGCATGTAGGGGTCGAATAGAGGACTTTAAAAGGCAGGAAATACAAAATAAGGTTGGGCACAAAACATCGCGCTGTGTCTAACCGGCAACACAAACGCACAAGACTAAAAAAAACACAACACAACACAGCACAGTACGGCACAGCACTGCACAGCACAGCACGAGAGAGGCGACGAGACAGCAGCACACAAAGCTCAGATGACAGCACAACGACGGCTTCTCTTACCTGGTGAAGTTTGCCAGCTGAGGCCACCGATAAACATTTTACTGGAAGAGGAAAACACAGCAGAAGTGAGTCCAGATGTCAGATCGGCCATTTTGACATGGGGCTCACTAACTAAAGCAGGTTAAAAAGCAGGCGGCGGATGTGTGGAGGTGCTCCGAGCCCTGACTGAGCTATGGTGTGAAGGGGCAGGCCCGATCGGGCACAAAACCAAACAAAGGTGTAGCCGAGTGAGCGCAGCCGGAAGCCTTTCCTACACCGCGCTCCCTTCTGCTTACGCTCAATGACAAGAGTGAAGTCAAGTGCAGTTAGAATAAAATGCAGCCTTCTTACCCTGGATCGTGTTGCGAATCGTTCGGAGTTCCAGATGTGGCTTGGCTCCCGTCTCCCTCCATCGCTAACGCAACTAAAAAGCAGGCAGTAAACTAAACGGCGCGCAGTGAGAGCAGACGGAGCCGGAGCGCCGCTAAAGCGAGTCGCACTGAGCCGGGAATGCGCGCGTCACACGTGGGCTCTGCTCTGGTTTACTCCGCCCACCACCCCCCAGCCTTCCCCAACGGGGGCGTGGCTACAGGCGCGTCAAATCCATAAGCCAACCTGAGTGTCATTTCGTAAAACACGTTTATTATTTAACATATATTTAAATATGAATCATATTGTTTTGTTAGTTTTTTTAAATAACGCAATACAGATATGAAGAAATGTCACATAGTACTATGTTTCCGGCTATTTCTAAAAAAAGTATACATAAATATTGAACAGATAGTAGATAATCACTCAAAGACTAAAATATTTAGTATAAAGACTAATTATTATAAGTTAGCACTAATTTGTATTTTCTAAATATAAATAATAAAATTTGTCATTTATTTATTAATTCATTCGTTCATACATTCATTCATTTTCATACCTCCTTCTAGTTGAGGTTTTTGGAGATGAACCGGGGCTAAACCGACAGCACAACCAAGACATAAGGCAATAACAAACCCTAGACAGGGCACCACTCCATCGTTGGGCACACACATACGTACATACATGCTCATACACTCACAATGGAACACTTTAAAGACACCAATTGGCCTAACGTCTTTGGAATATGGAAAGAAAACCCACACAGATTCAGGAACATCATGCAAACCTTAATTGAAGCAAGGACTCTGGAGTGTAAGGTGACAGTGCTACTGCGCCACTGTGCCACAAGTTAATTAACAAGTTGTAATATTTTGGTAATAAAACAAAACAGCGGTTTTAATGCCTACAGGAAAAATATTACCTTTACCATTAACAGGAACAGAAGACTCTACTTTTTATTAACTATTACTAATACCACAGTGCTAGGATGCTTCTGCATTGTAATATGATAGCCCACCATTGCAGAGAGCTGGCAGTGCCTTCTGGACATTTTAGTCATCCCATACAGACTCATGTGGCTGTGTCTGTGGGAGGTTACTTAGCGGATTACACTCTGGCACTGCAAAAGGTGAACCCTACTCAGCCCTGTGTCAGACTGGCATCCCATCCAAGGCATGTGCCCTGAGATATCCACTATAGTCAACAGATTCCAAAATCTCTGACTACACAAAATAACAAACAAACAACAACATAAAAACAGCTTCGGTACGATAAACAATCATGTCTGTCTCATCCTAACTTGTTAACATGAACCAGTTGTACTTTTGAATTTATTGCATAGTCACATATTTGCCAGGTTCTGTTCTGATGATGTATACGATTTTCTTTCCTCAGTACAAGAAAAAAAACACCAGAGTATTATAGATTAGATTAGAAACCTCTAAAGATTACAGGCAGTCTAGACTTTATAATACATTTAGAGATACATTTAGACATTAGCTACATTTGAGCAAACACAGCATCAAACTCCATTGTGTGCTAATGCATTATGTATATGCCTAGATATAAGCTGTTACAAAAAAAAACATTTTGTGATCAGGCAATGTAATTTATTGTGATTTATTGGACATGTAGCCAAGGTTTTATGTACCTTCTGTAATCAAAAACTATTTAAAATGCATTCTGGATCAATATAATAATGAACAGTAATAATAAATGTTTAAACATTTTATATAAGAAATATTATATTTATGAAAGGATATACATTCACTACTGTTGTATGTAAATTTTATTTACTGTGTAAACAAATACTTTCATGTACCTGACCCTATTATTGTTAAAGCTGAAGTGCTTTCTCAGCACCCCAGATCATCAAATTATAAGCATAAAAATAATGGAATTATAATGTCATGGCTACAGGATCAAAGGTTTCCAAAAGGTCACGCGCTACTTGCTACGACAGTGCACATATATTGTCCTGTAAATGGCTGAAGAATGAATAATAGAGACCTCAGTGACAGAAGAACACTTAATGGACATTGGGTTATTCTACACTCGAGGCAGTTTATTTCTTGGAGGTCCATTTAAGAAGACGCTCCTCATGGAGTGACAGCTCGTCTCTCCCCAAGACAGGTTCCAAGCAATATATTTACCAGAAGAAGTAAAGAGTCCACATCAAATTAATGTCCACAGGAGCAAGTCTGAAATTCTGCTGATTGGCAGTTGAACCCCAGTGTCTCACCTCACTGCCTGGCAGGCTGCTTGTTGGTAAACTGACATGGCAGCACCTATGGGGCACACGCCTGGAACAAAACATCTCTCTCATTCTGGTTTCTTTTTGACTAAAAAGAAAAATGTCTCAGAGCTCCAGACACATCTTAATTTTCAAATTACATTACATTGTTATTGTATTAATACAATAATCTTAAATCAACGTTATATGAAATGGACATGGCTATTGCACATAAACTGCTCCCGAAATTAGGGGAGAGTTCAAAATGAAATCTCCCATAATTAAATATCTCTTAATTGTTGTGAGCAGTGTATATATAGATTCAGTTGTATCAGAACAGTTAATGTAGCCTATTGAAACATAAGTGATTGTGATAAAGCTTAAAATGCTTGCTTTAACTTGTACTGAAATGTTAGTCAGATTAAATGCAAGAAGGCATAACCACTGCTGCTCTGTTTCATTGTAAATTAACACATAATTATGTTTTAGATTAGGGTTGGCAGAGGGATTTAGTGGCTATTTACATTCATTTAAATTACATAATTTCATAATGAGATGCAATAAGCCTAATACTAAAAACTATTTTGTTTAGAACAGTCATTGCTTTTCATTGTACATTAACCTGAAATGCATAATGAGGAAATTAAAGATTTAATGTTTTTTTTATTTCTAAGTTTACACAGCTCTGACTACTGTGAAACAAACCTTTGCTTGTCAGTAATTGCATAACTATTATATATAAATGTATTTATATTTACTATATAATGTGGTGCATTAATTTGAGCAACAGTGGATTTGATTACAGTAATAAAATATATCCGTTTTTACCATAACCACCTTATTACCAATAAATAAAGCTTCAGCATGAGGTTGTGTTTTGTTTAATTATGTGTGGAATACATATTCAAACGACATACTAAATAAAAAAAGGACAATTGAAATGCATATATGTGAAAGTGTGACTTATAAAGTAAGAGTTCATTTATGCTGCATTCCCACCATTATCTGTAACGTTTCAAAGAATCCATTAAGTCTTCAAAAACAGCACAGAATGATGCCAGATCCTGAACTCGTGAATAAAGTGAAGACTAAGTGCATGACAGAGATGTGCCCAATTAGAGGCTGTGCATTTGGCAATTAGAGGTAAATTCAGTGTGCCAAGCATCTCTATAACTGAACAGGCAAATTGATAATAAAAGTAGGGGAGATGCTTGAACACACAAATGAATAATGTCACAAATATTGTTGCTAGGAGTGACTTGTGGTTTTTTACTATAACGGTGGGGAGAAAAAGTCTGAGAGCAATGGCGCTAGCAGTAAAAGGTGTTTTATTCCAAATCATATAAATGCATAGTGAAATTGGACTTTCCTCCCCAGTCACATGACCTCAAGCTCAATAAGTGTTACTGGCAGCACTAGAAGACAGAGCAAATTAGCCATTCACTAATATCACTAGGTTCATGCATTGTTTTAAACTTTTTCACATTGTTATGTTGATTATATGACTGAAATTTGAGGAATAGGAAATCCAAAATAGAGGCATTTTCACTCCAGTATAGCTAACCGTATTCCCATATTACCAATTCTATGAAAACTGTAAGCACAGCTACCACAAAAACTGCATCCATTAAAACCTTTGCACATGAGAAATGACAGATAGACGATCATATGTTTTTTAGTTCTGCCGCATGATTGAATAGTGTCGCATAGTTATCACTTGATTTATGTCCCAGAACTGGCTGTTGTCTGTGTGGAGTTTACATGTTCTCTACGTGCCTGCGTGGGGTGGCACAGTAGTCCATAATGTTAGTACAGTCACCTGGCAGCTAAAGATATTCCTGGTTCATTCCTGACATTGGACTCTGTCTGGGTGGAGTTTGCACGTCCACCTCTTGTCCATGTTTGTTTATTCTGGGTGCTCCAGTTTTTACAAATATCACAAAGTCATGTGTTGTCTGGATACTCCATGAAATGTGTTTGGTCGAGTAGCATCTCTAAAGTTTGTGCTTGTGTATCCTATATTGCTGCACAGTCCTTCAAGAGCCTATTGCTGGTTTGGGACTTGTCCCTGTCCATCTCCTGTCAGTAGGTACTCACCAGTGCTATGCAGAAGTACCCAAAATGCTGTGTCAGTTTTGAAAATGTTTTGGCCCAGTCATCTGATCCTTGTCAATGTTGGTCAGGTCTTTATTCCTGAACATTTCTCCTACATATAAACACGTTCACTGCAAAAACAAGTGCCTAAAATATCCCCAAAAATATCCCCAAGCTCAATATCCCCAGTCATCTAAATTATTTGTTACTGGATCTGTAAGTGTTTTGGATCATCAATTTGTGTATAAGTGGGGGGCTGTGCACAGTAAATGTCACTTGTAATAATTGCACTTTCAAGGTTCTCTGTCACTTTATTTTGCAATTTGGATGAATTAGAATTCAAAATAATAATAATAGTGAGGTTTGGATGTGTATGTGTGTCAAAAGCAAAAGTATTTGAATATATACATAAAAAAAATTGTGAACCACTGGTGTAAATATGAGGGTCCTCAAATTAGATATAAATGTTTGCATTATTAACAAATGTTATTTTTAGACACAGTAAGGATCTTTTTCAACTGAGGAGTTCATGAATAAATAATAAACAAGTAAATATGTCAGTATGGCTTTAGAAGGATTGAATTGCTTTTAAATCATAGCCTTTGTAAAAGATCTGGTTAATTGTTACACATGTTTTGTACTATTTTTATACTCACTGGATTTTTTTTATTTTTTATTTTTTATTTCCTCAGGATTTTATGCTGTGAGAGATCTCTTAGATTGTATGTAGCAGAGCAGCTGTGCTTATTCACTGAGCTCAGCTTAGAATACATCAAGGACAAGAACGGTATCTTCTCCAGCACTTACCTATCAAAGAGTTACAGTTGTTTGCAACAAAGCAGCAGCTCTATTCACAAGCCTGGAAAAGGCCTTCACATGTACATTCTCATATATGAGAAGCTTTTTTCATTGTGCAGTGGCTCAGTGAGCAAACGGAGCTGGTACACAGAAAGGTGTTGAAGGCCCTTCACATGCTTTTATGTGCATATTCAGTTACTCAGCCTCAAAGCCCGTCTTTACTCTGCCATCACACACTCGCAGCCTCCACTTGCTCAGCACTCCTACAGCAGTGACACAGACTAGACTTAAATATTACTAATATTATTGATCCACTAATATTGTTATTTACTGAAGTAAATGTCAATCAATCACAGGGCACACAATGGGACAACATAGAGACACCAGTTGACCTACAACATCTCTAGACTGTAGAAGGAAAATGGAGCATCCAGAGGATACCAACACATATATAAAGAATTTTAGTTTTGGACTGTATCTGTAGGAAGTTTTGCCCATTCATCCAGAAGAACATTTGTGAAGACGGACACTGAAGTTGGACTCAAATTTTTTTCCACAAAGTTGGAAGCAATTACACAAATTTGTCTTGGTACGCTGAAACATTAAGATTCCCATACACTGCAATTATAGGACCTTTGGACAGCCCCTGAGAAACAACTTCAGTAGTAGGATCCATTTTTTGCAGTTATCACAATGCAGTCAGGCAAGTAACATCCTCCTGACATAATCCTGACAGACTTGTGCACCAAACCGCCAGATAGAGAAGCATGACTCATCACTCCGCAGAACATTTGCAGTGCTCCAGAGTCCAGTGGTGGCATGATTTACACTACTCTAGGCGATGCTTGGCATTGTGCTTGGTGATATAAGGTTTTCATGCATTTGTTCAGCGATGGAAACCCATGCCATGAAGCTTCTGGTGCACAGTTTTTGTGCTAATGTAAAATGGCAAAAGTGGTTTGGAATGCCGCAGCTTTTAAATCAGCAGAGCGTGACTATAAGGCTCAGCATTTGGCGACACCACTCTGTAACTTTCACATTATCTGTCATAGTTCCTAAACTTTTCCTCTTTTCAGAAATCCGTTCACAGTTGATCGTGGAATATATGAGGAAAGTCATTTCACAAAGAAACAATCCATCTCAGGACCAAACTCAAATTCAGTGAGAATAGTCATTCTGTCAGTAATGTTTGTAAAGACAGACTGGATGGCTAGGTGCTGGATTTTATACACCTGTGGCAATGGGACTGAATGAGACACCTGAGTTCAATGCTTCAGATTTGTCCCAATACATTTTTCTATTCAGTATGAATAGACACAGAGACCCTGATCTTATGAGCACTCACACATCATATATAGCTGACTTTGTCATTACATCTACAGATGGCAAAGTCCGGAATATAGAAAGTAAACAGTCAATTCTCGTTGTCGAAGTTTTGAATCAAAGTAAAATCGACAGGCAAAAACACCTGAGCAACTTTGACAAGAACCAAATCGTTATGGCATTGTGGCCTGTGGGGTGCTCCTGGTCAGCAGTGATGAGAGAACAGGGGTCCAAAGAGGGACATGATGCTGTGATCCAAAGCCATACTGATACATAATGGCAAAAATATGGCCTATCCCATATCTAATGCTCTAATCTAACAGAAGGTGTCCTATGGTACAAGTCATGTGGTGCTCAATATTATTTAATACCTACCTATCTTACATCAATCGACTGATTAATTGGATTCATTAACATTACACAAAAGTGCAGGTATTAAGAATGATGATGATTTGAATCTTCACATGATTAAGGCATTCAACTTGTTACTTTGTTGTCTTTAATTGGATGATTGTTGACTGAGTGAAAAGGATAAACTTGTGGAGAGAAAATAATGGTGATTATTTTGAGCATGTTTTGTAAATAAAATATTTTAACACACTGTATAATGAATAACATGAGGTTATCACACTAATTGCTCTTGCTCTCATAACATTGCATTAAAGCTTTTAAGATGGGAACATCCCTGGTCATGTGACAGAAAATCAGCACCGATGCGAGAGTGGGCCCTCTTAGAACACTGGACCTCATCCTGTGCTCCCTCTGTACCCCATGCACCACACCTGTGCCCTCAGGCTAACTGGCCCCCATCTTCACACTGGACCCTTCTTTCCTTCAGGCACCACACCCTGCTGGCAAGATGAGGGCTGTTGGTTTTGTTGCATCCCCAGGTATGACGTGCAGGATAGACCAAAGGGGTCAGATGCCTAAAGGACCAAAAGAAGGGACCGGTGCGAGGACAAAGGTCAGAGATAAGGGACCCAGAAGGTCTGTAGCAGAGAAGAGACCAATGGTATGACTAGCGGAGGACAGAGGGAGCACAGGCTGAATTCTGCAACAACGCTTATTACTGCATGAATGAGGTTTTAATACAACACAATGGCGATTCACATTCGAAGGTCTTGGCAAGTGAAGAGAAAGCTATGAAATATGTAACATTCGCATGAATGAAGATGTCTGAACCTCTGTAGTATCTCATTAGGTGGAGAATGAAGGGCTGAGGAACGAATTGCCTGGTGTTCATAGAATGAAAGACTGCAGTGACCTCTAAAATCTGAATTGATCTGGTGAAGAGAAAAATGAAATGAGGGCATTCGAACAGCACATGTGCTTGAGTGCTCTCATTAGAGCCGCGTGCGCTTTATAAGGTCATGCAGCTCCTCTATCCGACCAACAGATCAGACAGGCATGAAGCTAATTTATTTACCATGGAACGGAATTGTTACTTAAGAAGTTGCTGAACTCACCGAAAAGCTGAGCTCAGACGCCATCTTGTGGTAATGTTGCATTACTGCACACTCAGTTATACAGAAGGTAAAGCACTCGTTTTAGCAGGAACAATCACAAAGGTAGACTGAATTTCTTATTTTAAGTTTATCTGTCTCTTACAAATAAAACAACTACATTTACAGCATTCATAGCAGACACCATTAACCACGGTGATTTAAAAACTGCTCGATCTTACAACATACAATCAATTGCAAAGTAGGCGTTGGAACAACAGCCATTGTAACAAAACAAAGTCTAAACCCCAAAATGAGCAGTCAAAAGTGACTAAGGAAATAAAAGTCTCCATGAATTATAGAAGGAGGAAGCCTTGAGTGGAACCAGGTTCATTCTTTTTTTTGAGTCAAGGACAGCAGGGCAGAAGGTTTATAAAAAATGACCTGTTGGAAGTTGAAAATGTACATGTGTATAAACTGATAGGAATCAAGTTTAAATCAAGGAGGCTTTTCTGCTCTTGGAAAACTCTCCCATAGTAAAAGAAAATTACAAATGAGTTCCCTTTAATGTACTACTCACAAAAATAAGGGAATACTTTAAAATGAAAAGTATTTTACCTCAGCCAGGCCAACACTTTCTTTGGTTCTTGGAGGTCCTTTCAAAATAACTAATTAGTCAAATAATTTCCGTTAATCCATTATTTTATGGCTTCGCACTTAATGCTTTCCCCCTTCACTTATTTAGAATATGATCAGTTACTGTATCTTTTCACATTCCACATCTAACACAGGCAAATAAATGTACTGTTATTGTCTTCAATCTCTTAAAAAAAACATTCAAAATATATATCTTATCAAACATGAGGGATCTTTTTCAAATAATTTAATCAGATGACAACCAAGGGAGTTCAAATGGATCAGAAGAGTGAGCCAGTCTCTGGAAAGTACACCCAGGGTAGCTTGCAAACATTTCACTTCTTAAGATAAACACCGCTTTGGCTCTCTTTAAGTCAAATGGATTTATGTCTGTTTTTATCTTAGTTCTATTCTCCAAAAGAACGTCTTTGACAAAGCGAATATGTAAATGAAACATAAAGGAGAATTACTATTAAGCCTCCTGAGCTATGAACCACTGAGCACACAAATTGGCTGATATCTACATTGAATGGATTCAGTAAAGTCCTAAAAACACTGGGTAAAGATTCTGGTCTGTGTTGACGTGTTCAAATCAAATACATTTTTCAAAGGAATGTTTATGCTGCAAATCTTCAGTTTACCAAAAATTACCTTTCAAATCTGGTGCCTAAATCAGTCGATTTGATTTTCTGACAATACACATTATCCTGCTTGATCTGCTTACCACAGATGTAGAGCATGGTTATTCAATCCTAATGCAATGTCTTTGTTCTGTCTTCATTTTCTTTCCTTTCAATCTGTTACTTCCAGAAATCCTTCAGTAGATTCAGTCCAGCAAAACATATGTACAGTCCTCGTATATGTTCTACATGCACATTCCCAATGGTTCTCAAATAATTAAAGAAATTATAGGGCATATATTTCTATATAGTGCTCAGGTGGCACATTAGCCCAATATGCCAGGTTTGAGTCCCAGAAATGTTCTGTAGCCAGATAAGGCCTGCCATGCATGCACACGAATGACTGTCTGAAAGAGAAACCATTCAGGAATCTCCTAGTGCTGCAACAGCGACCCCTACCAAATCCTGCCATGGATAGTCATGACACCCCCTGCATGCATAACAGAGACAAAACATGACAACAAATATTTTTCTGTTCATCTATAATCAAATGGATATAAAGCTAAAATAAATACGATTATATTTTAACCTCACAGGGGGTTTAATACCTCTCCTGGAGAGCACAGGGCAAAGGTTTTAGCATTTCTAAAATGAAGCACCATTGAGCAATAGTATACAGGGTGAGTCAAAAGTCACAGGAATCAATGGAAAGTTTTTTATGGGAAGGTGATCACGTAGTATACCAAAGAAGACCAGAACTGTCTCAGAAATCGAGTGCTGCAATCCTTTACATTATATCTTGTGGTTATCACTGCAAACATTTCAAAATGTCTTGTTGTTCGTGGCTGTATCTGAAGATGGAATTGATGATTCTGATGTCTGGGGAACACTTTATCATAGCCACAGACTTTAACAACTGAAAACAACCCCCAGAAAGACAAATAATTTCACACTGCGCTGTTGCACCCCTCTTAGCTAAACCGGGACTGTGGACGACAATCCACATAGTGATCGTCCAAATACCAAAGAAAACTCAACGATTGCCAAGTCGTGAAAAGTCCACGAGGCAACATGTCCTTTGACTTACCCTGTTTATCCCCCTTACACCTGTCGTGTCACTGTTGTAGGAAGGTTTTCTCCTGGATTTAGAAACATGACTGTGACAATTCACTACAAAAGCAACAGAGAAGACTGGAAGATACAGCCAAACTTCAGGACCTTTTTTTTTGCATGGAGACATTTGTCAGTACAAGAGTCATTTTGAGACATTAAACAGAGCTTTGTTAAAGACTAAAAAGGTCAGTTTACTAGACGCACTTTGCTAATACTGGGTCGGACCCCCTTTGGCCTTTTACCAATGTTCACAATTCAACAGGGTGCTGGAAACATTCCTCAGAGATGTTGGTTCACGATGACAAAATAACATAGCACAGTTGTTGCAGATTTGTCACCTGCACATGCATAATGTCAATCTCCTGTTCCACCACATCCACGGAAGATCTCACCTCATGGGTTAAGGATGATTCTGAAAAAGGTCAGGAATCAGCCCAGAACTACAACCCCAATTAAGTTGAGACGTTGTGTTAAACAAACAGAATACGATGACAAATCCTTTTCAACCCATATTTAATTGGAAGATCTGTATGGAGGAGTGGGCCAAAATCCCTGCTGCAGTGTGTACAAAACTTGGTCAGGAATTACAGGAAATGTCTGATCTCTGCAATTGCAAATGTTTTTGTACCAAATACTAAGTACTGTTTTTCTATTTTATCAAGACTTATTTCATGCAAATTGCTTAAATTAATTAACAACACAAATGTATTATTTAAAATCACTGACTTTCTGGATTATTTTTACATTTACATCATTTAGCAGACGCCCTTATCCAGAGCGACTTACAATTCATACAGTCTTACAATCCAAGCAATTGTGGGTTAAGGG
>JAUZSU010126080.1:0-17445 GCA_034780255.1 Parotocinclus maculicauda | reverse complement strand
CAATTTGGAATAAGGCTGTAACGTAACAAAATGTGGAAAAAGTGATGCGCTGTGAATACTTTCCGGATGCACTGTATGTGCATATTTCATAATTTCATCTCATGTTTGTTATGGTACTTAATAATTTAGTGGTACATGAAAAGGAAGCACGGTAGATTGGTGGGTCCTGGGTTTGATCCAGAATGGAGCAGTCTGGGTCTTTTCTGTGTGGAGTCTGCATGTCCTTCCCATGTCCATTTGGGTTTACTCTGGGTACTCCAGTACCTCAGCCCCCCCTCATTCCAAAGACATGCATGACCAGGATCAAGCGGATAAGAAAGTGAATAAATAAATGAAAGGTGCGGGAAGATGCATGAGACCTAACAAAGTTTTTTTCTAAAACGTCATCAGATTTTCACACAGGTTTAAAGCAGTTAAAAAGAGCCAAGTTAATCAAACGAGACACAATTATTATACTTTGTAATTTATTTATTGAATAAATTTGTCCAGTAATACATATCTGTGAGTGATAAAAATATGTAAATCTTTTCTGGCGAGGCAATAACTGTAATTAAACATTTCCAGTAACTGTTGATCAGTTTTTGCACTCCATTGATTTTAGTCCATTTCTCTGTAAAGAATAGCTAGGCTGATGATCTGAAGCTGGATTATATTTATACTTTCTACAGATATAGCACTTCTTATTTAATCCAGAAAGTTCTGTTCTGGCCTTGTCCAATCATAAAATGATGTTACAGTAACCCTCTGGCTTGTCTACATTAGCTTTAGCAAACTGCAAACAGGCAGGAATGTTCTTTTTGGAAAGCAGTGGCTTTGTTCTTGCACACCACTTGACATGTGCACCATTGTTGTTCTCCTGATGGTAGATTCATTAGCCAATGAAAGAGAAACCTTCGTTGCTCAAAAATGACTTCCTCTGTGACCTAGCAGACTATTGAAGTAGATCTTGGAGTGATCTTTCTTGGTAGACCACTTCTGGTAACCTTTCCACCATTTGTGTCTGATTGTGGTTTAGTTATGTCCAAATTCTTTTTAAGATGGGCGTGTATCCTTTACAACCTGATGAATATAATTAACTATTTTTTGGTTTGCTCCGAAATCTCCTTTTCACACTGCATTGGCACATTTCCACAAATGTGTTGTGCAGGTCATACTTGATAGAATCATTTTCTTTACATACAACAATACCTCCCCACTCCCACCTTTAACCTTCAAATTGACCACTAAACCTACAGGTTCACACACTTCACCCTCACACATATCCAATATTGGATTTTTTTCCCCCAATAAATAAATGAACAAGTATAATATTTTTGTCACATGTGTATAACTGGGTTCTGTTCATCTACTTTTAGGACATGGGAAAATGTGATTATGGAAAATTATGAAGAAATACAAAATGCATTACAGAGTTCTCAAACCTTTAAGCACCTCTGTAAATAAGGCGAATGTGTTTTAGTTTGCCTGACATAACTTAAAAGAGCTAATTGAATGTAGAAGACCTTTGCAGTAGCCGGAGACACCATCCAAAATGCTCTCTATTAGCAGTTTCCATGGAGCATGCATCTGGTGTCAGCAAAATGCAGAAACAGAGAAAGAGAGAATGAGAGAGTGAGAGCAAGAGAGAGAGCTCAGTGAAAAGTGGGCATTGAGCTTTATTAGGGAGGTTTGCTGTGAGTCTCTAACTGAATTTATCTTTAATATAATTCACAGAGATTGATTCAAGCTTGAATACAGGCCAGTCTTTATTGTAAGATACCTGGAGTTTTGTGGAATAACAAATTTAATTATTTTTAGCTAGATTATGTGGTCTAACATGACATTACTAAAGGGTGTATTATTAAACCTATAATGTGAATGAACATTCATTTTAATGCATTCCCTTCTGTTTTAAGCTGTCACAGCTAACAAACACAACATTACACCAGTGTTCACAACAAATCGCTAAAGTCACAAACAACAGTTGGCTTTTGTTAGTTTTTACTGTTATCTGCTGATATGTGATTAGGCAGTATACATATTTACTAACTACTGGTACAAAATGACAGTGAAACAAAGATTGGTCTGTTTTTTTTTATTTTTTAACAACAGTAAGAGTAGATATTCAGCATGACATTATGACATCCACTCATGCCATATGCAATGCCTGTGCCTTACATTGTACATTTATGCCATTTAGCAGACACTCTTTGGTATTCATTTTGATCCAGGGTGACTTACAACTGATACAATCCAAGTAATCGTAGGTTGAGGGGATTGCTCAAGGACTCAGCAGTTGTAGCTTGGCAGAGTCGGGATTTGAACTCTGGACCTCATGGTCTATAGTCCAGTACCTAAAAAACACTAGGCCACCAAAGTCCCATTTCCTGGTCTTCTTATTTCCCTTTATCGTCATCCCTGCATTTAAATATTCTTCTGTACCTTCCTTGCACAGTCAGTGAGCTATTTAATTAATTACTACGCATTTACATTCTGGTATCACCTTGTGTTCTCTAGTTATCAGCTTTTGACGACCTTTATTGACCTTCTGGTACACTTTGCCCTCAAAGGTCTCTAATGAATGGAACTTTGGAATGCTGTCTACCACTTTCAGTTAGTGATTGAGCTTTGATTGTTGATTGTACCAATAAAGTGCCACTGCTGAATCTGTTATCTGACATTTGTCTCTACTCACTGGGCCAGCGTTACACCATTTACTGGATTTTGTCTCTTTATTGCATAATATTCATTTGTTTAAAATTGCAAATCTTACTATTCTCGTCTCATTAATCTTCTTGATGCTGTCACCTTAATGTTGACCTCACTTTCAGAAGTTAATTTATTTGCCATATTCTATAGAACTTTGATTTCAGACAGGAGTAAGTAGTTAGATTTGAAGCTAACATAACTTTTCCAGTTATCAACATAACATTTATTTAACTTATCTAGCTAACATTTATGTTAACAAAGCATATCATGCTAGTATTTTGGAATAGGTTGTCATTGCTACAGTAATATCAAAGTGTACTATGCAGAATACAGAATACCATATCGTGTTTCAGAGTTATTGTATATATTAGGGTCTACAAAGAGAAGGGGACACAGTTTCAACTGGTATGGCACACTGTATGTGAGGTATGCAACGCATTAAGGTTATGTTACAGTTATTTCAGTACCAGAACAAATGAATGGCAAGCTAAGCTTTAGAAAACTGCACTAACCTTAGTTTGCAAATCTGTCAAAACTGTATGCCAATAAAATATCCTTTATTGATAACACAGAACAAAACTATCTCAGTTTATTTCCAATTACAGTTTTTTTAACTGGATGTATTTGTTCTTATAAAGTAAATTAAGCTGCATAACAAACCACATACTATCTAGCACATAGTGGGCCAGCTTTGTTAAATCAACATTAGTGGCTATTATAAAATACCCATAATATACAGTGTAGAATGCAATTTGGAAGTGGAGCAAAGCTTTTCCTAATTTAAGAACACTTTTTTCAACCCTATATTCTGTAAATCCAAAAATAAAACAATAATTAAAACAATACAAGAAATAGCAAAGCAAAAACATAGTCTCAATTTCCATTGTGTTCACCCTGAATCTACATTATCAGTTAAAATATTTTTTTTAAATACAAATAGACACTGACTTCAACTATTGCTCACTATTATTTGCAGATGACATTTTTTAAAATTTCATACTTGGTTGGTATATTAATAAGCAGTGAATGAGTGAGTAGAGGCATTGCTGTGCAAAATTATTCCTACCAGGAGAGGCAGGAGATATACGAAATATTGCAATCATGTAAAATAAAAGTTCACTAAATTTATGCAACACCCATTTATATTTACTTTAGTGTCTCTGTTAGCAAACAGCAGGCTGTAATGCTAATGTGTTTTGGCTTCTTGGCTTGTTTTATAAAAATAAAGACCATTCTGATTAAAGGAACGCCAAAGAAAAGAACACTAATTAGGCTAATTGGCTGGTCTTAGTTTGATTGCTATATGTGGATTCTATTTTGTATTTTTGGAAAGGCTTTCTTTCATATCCATAGGAAGGCAATGCAATGTGTTCAGGCTTTTATGTAAGGAATTACACTTCAGTGATCGTCTTTGTTAAAACAATGGTAAATGTGGTGTGTGTGTGTGTGTGTGTGTGTGTGTGTGCTGCAGACTCCCACAGCAGCTCCTACGGGAGTATTAAGTGAACTATGTGGAATATTCAGTAACACTACGAATCCAGATTACTTATTGTTGCAAAGACCAAGAATTAACATTCTGCACTGTACAGCTCCAAGACGTAATCCTTCATGTCATTGTAGTATATATCTTGGACTCAAAGATATATGGCTTATGAAGCAACATTTGCCCAAAACCAGAGTGTGTAATCATTAAATCAAAATATTCTGTCAGTGTAGGATGTTTTATTAGCACTGTGCAAGAAAGCAGACTGAAATCTACAAAGTCTTATTCAGGAAAAGCTGGGAGAGGCCAAGGCCGAGGTTGTGTATTATGCCAAAAAGCCTGCAGGAGCTAAAATATGGCCAAAAAACACAACTCTGCTTGATTGGGTACAGTATTCTGTACTATATCAGTTGCTTTCTATTGTCTTTCCAGATGTGACAACTTTATTATGCTCTCCAGTTCTGCATTTTCACTTATTGTTTTCATTTTCTTATTAATTGTGTTTGATTTGTCAGTACAGTATAGCTGTTAATAGGCTACATGCAGTACTGGGTTACACATACTATTTAGAAGGATACAGCTTGTACCCCTCTGCTTTCCAATCAGTCATAAAGACACAACTGTGAATAAAAACTAATGCTATTAAACACCAAATTCACTTCTAAAGTGTGTTACTCTTTCATGGATGAGAAATGAAAAACAAATGAACACTAAAGAATGTTTATTTAATTAATTCATTGTTCATTGTTCATTCATTAATGTTGTTTACACTAACATAACTGATGCTTTTGCTGATTTAATGAATGCCTTTTTTATTTAGTGGTCTTCAAATTGATATTTGAATTGTAATGCAGACCTGGCTATACAGAGCATACAGACTGAGGCTCAAAACACAGCCTTGAGAAGCTCTGGTGCTAACTGACAGGGTTGGGAACTGATGGCGTCCCAACCTGACTAACTGCTTTCGGTCTGTTAAGCAGGCCTTAATCCACAGACATAGGTGATGATTGTGATGGGTTTAAACACAGAGCTGTAGTTGATTAACAAAATTTTAGCATACACACCAAATATTCACATTAGAGCAGTGTAGTCAGAATGACAGTAG
Source organism: Parotocinclus maculicauda (assembly GCA_034780255.1). Taxonomy (NCBI): domain Eukaryota; kingdom Metazoa; phylum Chordata; class Actinopteri; order Siluriformes; family Loricariidae; genus Parotocinclus; species Parotocinclus maculicauda. Next base: position 12,169 of record JAUZSU010126080.1, on the reverse strand, counting down.
CACTGGAGCCCTCAATAAACCTGTTGGCTCTGTGGTGATGGCTCTAGATGGAGTGGTCAAGTAGACTTGAGGTAACCTAGGACCTCTTTCCAGGCACTTCATAATTATGGGTGTGAGATCGACAGGTCTATAATCATTGAGGTAGCTTGTGGCTGTTTTCTTAGGAACCAGCACTATGATGGAATATTTCAGACGTTATGGGGCAATGCACAGGGATAGATTGTGGTAAACACCCATGTTAGGTAAGTGGCACAGTCGCTGAAGAATCGTCCAGTATTTCATTAGGAACAGGGCTTTTCTCAAAGTAATGCATTGGAGAGTTTGTGTAACATCAGACTGTAGGGAGCAGGTACCTGGAATGTTTATAAAAGGATCTCATCTCAAACCATTTGAAGAAGTGCCGTACTGCTGATGAAATGGTCATTACTTTCTTTCAATTCGTCAGATGCCAGTTACCATGAATGGTGGGGGTCTACATTGTTGAAATTAGTTTCTAGCCTCTGTTTGTCTTAGTGCCTTCTATGCCTCATTTGAGTGTTAAACAGGCAGTATTATAGAGTAATTTATTGCCTGTCCTGTGTAGAGTTGTTTTTTTTCTTCAACAGGATTTGGACTTCCAGTGTGAACCATGGTTTAATGGTTTAATGCTGAATGTTACAGTAGCTTTAGGTACAGGTTGAGTCAAAAGTCACAGGACACATTGCATGCTGCATCATGGCTTGTCGTCCACAGTCCCAGTTTCTCTAAATTTGGCTATGAGGGACGCAGCAGTGCTGTGTGAAATTGGTGGTCTTTCTAAGTGTCGGTTGTTGAAGTCTATGGTTATTGTTACGAGATGTGGTGTTTTTTATTTAGGACCCAGGTATGCGGGATAAGCATATCCCTTCATATTGGAAAAACTTTGCCTTGAAACAATATGGCAGCTTTCAAGATGGTGACCATGTTCAGATATAGCCTAAAAGATTCTCTCACCCATTGCTTGCTGGGGTATTCAGATATGTAATTTCCCATTTTGCTTCTTAAATAAAAGGTTGTCCTATGTCTTTTGACTTACCCAGTAGAAGAGGACAGTGGAAGTATAAACAACAGTGGCCTGCTCTCTAAATTGGGTGTGATTGAAAAAGATATTTTTAGAAGCCATATTAGGCCCCACTTTCCTAACAGGCCAGTTTGATTCTGTTCTGTATGCTGGGATTAGGAGCAGAGGAAGCTGGTCAGACTGGCCAGGGGATAAAGATAGTGCTAGGCTATATAGTGATAGGCAGTATGACCAAACATTTGTATTAGTTTTTTTAAGATTCTGGTGGTTTTGGGGTATATAACACGCTTGCCCATCTCCATGTGAATTTGTCAAGTTATTGAATTTCAGGTCGGAATGCAATACAAAGTTTCTCCGTTAGATATAGCCTTTTAGGAGAAGTATTTTGAAACTGGCTAGTTTCTGGATTCCTGGAACTAAAATGGAACCAAGCCCAGTGCTGAATGTCAGAATCAGATCTGGCTGAACTGTTTCCTGTCTGCTTTTTCTCCTTTATTTTTCACATTTTCTTATTCTGAAACTGTTCTGGGTCTTGAATGCCTGCTAATTGACAAGGAAATTGAAACAAGATTGACTCTTTCATCCGTTGTTCAATGTCGAGTTTATACGCCCTGACTAACAAAGGGAAGATCAGTGGATGCTTAACAGAGCTGATCAGATCAGAAGAGAACAGTTATGGCCAAAAAGATTAGCTTTCTTTGAGAATGCCCCTCCCACTATTCAATACATATCTCTCAAAGGGTTATTTTTGTGTTCAGAATACTGGAGCTCAGCTGGCATAAGCACATTTTAATAACAGCTCTTTATGGCAAGGGGATGCATTAGCTTTTCTCAGTGCACTGCAGTGTAATCGACTGTATGTTTTTGCTTTCACTGTGACTTTGTGCTATTTAGAGAGTAAAGAATAGAGTATGATCATAAGCATACAGGATTGGTGATAATAATCATAGTGTGATACAAATATTTAAATATTCAAATATTCAAATATTCAAATTTCATGATCATTCAGTACCTTCTTATAAATAGACTTATAGACTTAGGACATACGCAAACTGGCCATTTTATTAGGTACACATGTTCAACAGCTTGTTAACGCAAATACCTAATAAGCCAATCACAGGGCAGCAATTCAGTGGCTTTACATATGTAGACATGGTCCACAATGTAAAGGGCATTATGTGCATTAATGGAGACATGTTGTGCTTGCTGATTTATGATGGGGATACCTTCAGACAATCCAAGTTAAATGTGTTATTATCTATATTTTAATATAGTCTAATCTTTATCATAGCATTAACAATCTTATTGTTGACAACACTTATACATTAATCAGCAATTTGCTAAAATTAACATTAAGCTTAATTTTATAATAATAAGTGTTTAAAATCTCATGCAATTTAGTGAGTACTAGATTGGAAATGAAAAGGAAAAGTAAAGCACTTACTCTGTTGGTGAACTCAGAGTAGCTGCTAAGCTAACAACACCCTGTGTTCTGGAGGATTCCGTTCCTGTTTTCCTTCTTGGGTCCTAAAAAGGCTACTTATAACAACCAAGCTTTTTAGGACCCACAAGGACTTATTTGCACTAAGATTCTAGCACTGTTTATTCATTTATTAATTTGTAATACACAATCCAGTTACTAGTGGCATTATTAACAGTTTCCTGGTTTGAACATAAAACCTACATTACTAGCGAGTATATAAAGTACACAATTTGAGTTGTGGTTGTATTTTTCTTTCCCTAGTCAAAGGCATTAAGAGAGAGATGGCTGCTGGATGGTGCACCCTCTGCTAGCTCGGAGGAAGACGAAGCAAAGAAACAGCTTCATGAAGATGAGGCCAAAACTAAAGAACTTGAGGAAGCAATTCTGAGGTAATGCCTGTTTTTGGGAATATCCCATTACCAGTACTTACAATAGCAGTATATATATAATAACTGTGTTTTACAACATTAAGAAGAGGTTTTAAACTGAGCAGTTGTTACCTTGTCTATCTCTATTTCATGGCCATATTTTTGCAAGAGGCAAGTTTGGTTAGAAACTAAACAAAAGCAGGAACATTCATACTTGATGCTGAAATTATGTGCGCTACTGAGCAGCCTTATTGATCATACAATCATAACATAAACATGTACATATACAGTTTGCATTCATTTTGTATCTTTTGCCCAAAAATCATCTTTAAGATCGGGGGAAGGCGGGGGAGGGGGGCAGTAGCATGACACCTATCTACTGGTCGGCTGAGAACTTAACGGCTTAACGGGGTAGGATTTAATTGCTGGCAAAACAACTGTCACATTATAAGAATGGCGAGAGCGAGAGCTGAGGTTAAGTGCATGGCGGGAAATCCATCCTGTCATCACAGGTGGAGAGAGATGAGTTTGGCAAGATAACAAGGTTAGACTAAACCATATTTTGAGAACTAATTGCCATCCCCAATCCCAGCTTTTTTAAATAGAAGTTTTAAGATTGGGACTGTGGTGGCCTAGTAGTTAAGGTACTGGACTATGGTTTAATTCCTACCACAGTTGGGTCCCTGAGCAAGGCCCTTAACCCATAGCTGCTTGGATTGTAAGACAGTATGAATTGTAAGTTGCTCTGGATAAGGTCGTCTGCTTACATAAATGTAAAGGTTGTGAAACTAAAGTTCAGTGTGTAATAGAGTAGGATTAAATTATAGCTTGTAATAAAATCAGAATATTGAGGTAAACCCTAAATATTATAGGCTTTAATCCTTATTTTAAGACATCACTGATGTAAGATTGTGACTTTTCTGTGTGTAATGCTGCGCAACCTTTTTTGTAATTCAGTTATAAAGCAGTACAGGGCTATCTGGGTGTTGTAGAACTTGTATTTGAAGTTGATGTTTTATTTTTTACTTTATATTTTGATGTTATGCTGCTGTTTAGGAAAATAACATACCTAGTAATACCTTGCAATCAGGTTTCATTAAAAACATCAGCTAATGTAAAATGTAATGTGAATATGAGTGCATAAGCTTGAATATGTTTGTCTTTCATCCGTGTATGGACTTTTTATATCTAATTCAACCTATGTTTCATGTAATGCTTTATATTTCTCATGGCTTACTTTATTGCTCTTACTCAAGTAATCAGTTGGAGGTTTTACGTAAGTAAAATCTAAAGGTGAAAAGTAAAATAAAAAAGGTGAAACAGTGGTATATATCCTCTCACTAATAAGCAGACAGGGCTGTGGACCCCCACATGATTGCAAAGTAGGATTTTAGCTCCAGGCTGTCAAACCACTTAATGAGTATTTGCTAGGGAGCTGTTTGATCCATTAAGGTTTAGTGTGAATAAGGTCAATTGATTAAGTAATCATACCAGCAAATTGCTTTAAAAGCAAACTACATTTTGTCTGAAAGTCTAAATTGCTACAAGCATCACTCATAATGAAAAATATATTTCCAATCTCCTACAGATATTGAGTTTCCATTACCTGGTTACCAATCATGCTGATATAAATCAATACTGTCTTTAATTTCTAATGTTATGGCAAGACTGAGAATAAGAAACATGCCTGAAACATTTGTGAACCCTATAAAATTTTCTATATTTCTACATAAATATGACCTACAACATCATCACATTTTTTACAAAAAATACTAAAAGTAAAGAGAACCTTATTAAACAAATGATACAAAAATATTTCACTTGTCATCCCACTGATTGAATGCACCTGACTCAAATTTCACTTTCAAATTTACTGCTAATCCCAGAGGTGCACATACTTTTACCATTCAGAGCTATCCTATCCCTAAATAAAACAAAGGGCAAATAGTTTTGTGTTGTTTCATTTTTTTATTGTGCTCTCTTTATCTACACTGCTCACAAAAATATATTTAATTATGGGAGATTTCATTTTGAAGTATACTTTTAGGACTTAATTGTCTGAATATTGACTTAATTACTGATTATATTGTATGATAATGTTTCACCAGGTCAAATGCAGAAATATTTTAAAGTGTTCAGAGACTTTAAAGCATTGCTGTATTCTTATACCACGTGCACTTTTTCTGCTCTAGACTGGAACAAGAACTAGTGGAGCTGGAGACAGGTGTTTCAGCAACATCTACCAAAGAAAATCTGTCTATTGCAGTCAAAGAAGAGGAGATCAAGATCACAGACCACAAGGTAAATCTTACTCCATCAGTGGTGCAGTTATAATGCATTCATTTATTTTGAATATTAATTAATTATAATAAGTGTTAAGACAAATAAAGGGTTATGCAGATAATAAACAGTACTTCTGGCACCTACAATCACTGTGTAATAAGTTTTGCCCAAATTGTGCTGGATTCACTTTACATTTATTTTGTTTGGTACCAGACATATTGGGTTGTTAGCTTCTATTTTTTCAGTTAAAAAACTTTGCTTTTAATAAAGATTTTTGCATAGACCAATGCAACTTCTTGTATATACAGTATGTATAATTTGTTATTTTAACATTCGCCTTTAAGTGAAAATAACTATACAAAAGTGAAGTATATATAATATATTTGTAGTATATGATTGTAGCTATGTCCAAATGTTTGACCAGTTCTGGGAATGCTCACATTCTTCAAAACACAAAAGTGACATATCAGTAGATTTACATAGCGTGTTACATTTACAACACATATTACATGTTACATTTATCTTCAGAGTACTAAGGTTGTCAATATGCTCATTTCAAATGCTATTTTGCAAGCCTACATTTATGCTTGAAAAATTGTGAACACTTTAGAGTTACTATATCTCTGCATTTCATAACCTGAAACATTATCAGATTCTCACACAAGTCCCAACAGTATATTAAGAAAACCAACCTAATCAAACAAGACCCAAATATTATACTTGGTAATTGTTATTTTACATTTTTATTAAAGACAATTATCCAGAATGACGTATCTGTGAGTGGCAAAAGCATGTGCACCTTTGCTGTCAGTATCTGAGTCAAATAATTTCAGATTGATTTATATAGTGCCTTTTACAATCAACCATACTTAGATTGTCAGTTTTAGATTATCTTCTAATGGCCAATAAGACCAATTCCAAATTGAGCAAGCCTAGGGTGACAGCGGCAAGCCAAAACTCCATTAATAATGTTTTAAATGTTATAAGGAACATGCTGCTCCAGTATACAGAGTTACTGCAGGATCTCACATCCTTAAAGTGAAAAATCATGGTGGTGCATCATCTCCAACTAACCGGAGGATTGCTGCAGGTGGGATTGAAGCTAACGACAGAGACAACTTGAGTCCAGCTGATTTGGAGAAACATCTTTATGTGTGTGGGGCTGGAACTGCTACTGGAACACAAGATCAGAAAGAAAAGAGAAAATATAGTTAGTTGCTGTTAAGAGCACAGAGACTATCAACAAGTAATGATGCCATACTTAGCATGAAAGTCCGGCAGCTCTAAAATCTGATATGGTATTTGGTTTGCAGTTAGAACTGCAAATAAAGGTATTGGATAACCTTAAATCATTTAGTCCTGCACATCTGAAATTGATTCAATTCATGCATACAGAACAGCTTCAAACTCTTGAAACGTGGTGTGTTTTCTCACATGAACTTTGTCAACAAAATTTATATTGAATTAAATACTAAAATTTCTCTACTCTTTCTTAACCATTTTTAGTAGTAAAAAATGGTTGCTGTCTTGCATCTTATCATGAAGAGAATTTAATGGTGTAATTTATAATTCAGTATTCCATCAATGATGGTAAGCCGTCCTGGCCTGTATGCAGCAAAAAAAGGTAAAACTATGATACTATGACACTATCACTACCAGTCATTTCACAGATGGGATAAGGTTATTATTCTGGTATGCAATGTTTTTCTTTCTCCAGACATAATACTTTATTTGACTTGCAATCTCTATTTGGTACATACCCATTTTTTTTTCTAATATGGAGTGTCCATGTGCCATGTGTTATTTTTGCAGAGCAGTGGCTTTCTGCTTGCAACCCTGCCATTGCTGTTCTCTTGATGGTTGACTCAAGAACATGACTAGAGACTTTTAAGATCTATTGAGAAAGATGTCTTTATTTGCTTACAGGTTACCCTCAGGTCCTTTGTCATATTGATGACTATTTTGATGATGTATTGATCTTGGAGTGACCTTTGTTGGTTGATTAACTAACAGTGATCTCGAAATTCTTTAGTTTGTATGCATCTATCTGACAGTGCATTGGTGGGATTCATATTAATTTGAGATCACGCACTTGTTTATAATACACTTCCACAGATATTCCGTAAAGTTGAGATTTTACTAGATCTTTCTTTCTTATTATTAGGTTTTACTAGATATTTATTTGAATATAAAAGTGTGTTCACCAAATCGAATCACACACTGCTTGAAATCACCTGACTCTAATTTTACCTTCAATGTAACTGCTACTTGCTTTTGTCATGTAACATTAGATCATTTTCCCAAATAAATATGGGACAAAGTGCAATATCTTAGGACTTTTTTGAAAATCTGATTATGTTTTGGATAATATTTATGTTTAAATATAGAACATTCTAACGTGTTCACAAAATTTCAAGCAACACGGTACATGCGCCACATACAGACCTTTATGTATGCAAGGACAAGGTTTAATGTTTGTTTAGCTGTTTCCACAGAACCATTCAGTGATCTGTAATGTTCTATAATTATGCATAACAAAGATAGTTACATGGTCTCTGGTGTATACTGAAGATGATGTGTATTTATGACTTAGGAGACCAATTGTGCAACAGATTACTGTAAGCAGCATTTGGCAGACAACTGACAGACCTTGATCACATTAGCATATCACTCATAGATTATCTGTAAGGCATTTCGAAGGCCATGAAATCATCTTCAAAGAAAGATGCCTGCTGTAATTAAGGCCTCTGATTGTGCTTTCCTCTGTTAATCAATTTTCACTTCCCCATCAACACAAAGTGCATCTGAACATCCAATGTTTTCTGATTCTTAATAAAGGTTTTGTTCCTGTTTTGTAAGCAGATTATATGCAGCAACTCAAACGTTTATGTCCAACTATACAAAAATCTCTTAAAAAACAGAGTCGCTAGCAGCACTGCCTCTTGCACCTCCTGCAATATCATAAATGTGGAGACATTTCTGGGAAACCCTTTCTGTGCTTGACCGATTATCCTGCTGGACAATGCCAGTTGAAAGCCCTTCCATGGAAGCAACATATGATGGCATGATGTCATGTGCATCTCTACTAATAATCTATCTGGAGGCCGTTTGAAGCCTGTCCACCATGTGTGCGGGGCCCTTACAGAACCACTGCTCCCAACACCTCCTAACAGCTAGGTCAGAATGGCCTAGATACTGGGCAGTCATCGAAACGGCCACACCCATAATTATTTACATAACTGCATGATACAATTTGACATTTTTATTTTTTTCAATTTTTTTAACATTATTTTGTCAACGAATATATATGACGTTAAAGTTGCCATTTCCAATTTTATTTTGAAATATCCCCTAATTTTGAGAGCAGTATATATGTAAAGAGATTATGAGAAATTGTAATGTTTGATGCAAATTTTCCAAATAAAAACTGTAAACAACACAGGACAAGGCTGTTGCAGTGCTGAGGGCCAAATTATATATTATACAGAATACAACAATTAAATATCAATCCGGCTAAATGGAGATGCACTGGACCATTAGGTGTAAAGGCATGTGGTAAAAATATATATCAGTATACAATTTTAGTGTATATAGGATATATATGATAGTAAAGTTTAGTATATATTTTGGATAATTTTAGTATATATGTATTTGTCTTAATTAATTATCTGGTGTAATATTAATAACTGTCTTTTTTTCTCTTTATTTTTCTCAGGTTGTGATGGACTCAATAAAAGGTAATTTTATTAGCTTTGTTGAAATTGGGTGATGTCAATGTAAATTTTATGTCTCAGTTTACTGAAAACTGCATCTCCCACCCGCTGTGTAGTGTTCCAACCCCTGTATGGCACCTATAGCTGTTTCCAATCATGAGCTTAAATGTAAGGCTAGTTAAAGAATGTTTTGTAGTAGCTATGAGAAAATAACCAGGGTTTGAGATTAATTTTGTAGCCCACCAGCCACTCGCAGATAACCAGTCAGAATGTTCATGGCCTGAAGCATCAAAACTCCAAAAGTAACTGTACAGTTTACAAATCAGTATATTTATTTATAAGCATTTATTCTTAGTATTTTGTTGGAACAAGCACAGAATTCATTAGTGCAGTGATACATTATGGATTAGTGTTGGTACTTCCTTTTATAGATTGGGTGTTAAAAAGCCACTTGTTGCGATAACCACTTATAATTACACTTTATAACATCTTAGAGACATATGAGACCTATACAACATAAAATAATGCAGGTAATGGCCAGCAGCATTTGGTAATGATCACACCAACTATCAAAATGGGTTATGGTTATATCATGATTGTTGGTTCCAGACGGCATGATTTGGGTACTCCTGCAACTACTGATCTCCTGGGCTGTCATGGACAACAGGGCCTAGAGTTCACTCAGAATGGTGCAATAAAGAGTAAACGTCATGTGAGCAGCAATTTTGTGGCTGAAAGTGTCTTGATTTTCCAAGACATTCATTGGAGAATGGCCAGACTGGCTTTAGCTAACAGAAAGGCTACAGCAACTCAGATGACACTAAAGCTGCAGTGAGCACTGGCCTAAAAAAACAGGACGGTTGAAGACTGAAACTGTAGCCTGTACTGATGAATCTCATCTCTGTTGAGGTACACAGTTCAGAATTTGACATCAAAAGCATGAATCCATATACCCAACCTGCATTTTTCAACATGCCATGCTGGAAGAAGTTGTGTAATAGTACTGAGAATGTTTTCTTTGCATACTTTGGGCCAATTAGTGTCAAAACTCATCACTTGAATGGCACAGCCTATCTGAGTAATTTTGCTGGCAATGTCCATTCCTTTATGGCTGCAATACAATACAATATAACAATCTTCCAATGATTACTTCCAGCATTGTCTCAAACTGGTTCCATGAATTTGATGAGTTAAATGTTCTTCAATGGCATTCCCAGACATCAAATCTGAATTCAGTATTACTCTTTTGGGATGCAGTAGGGCAGACGTTTTGCTGCATGAATGCGCACCTGGAAAATCTGCAGGAACTTTGTGATGCAATCATTTCAACATGGAACAGAATCTGAAAGTGTTTCCAGCATCTTGTGGAGTCCAATCCGTGAAGAAGAATGAAGGCTGTTTTAAGGGCAAACGGCTCTATCCAGTATTGTCATAGATTTTGTAATAAAGTGCTGTGTGTGTGTGTGTGTGTATACACACATAAGAGGTAAACGGGTAGAATTGTCAATGGTCCATAAAAAAAAGGTTTTGACTAATCAAAAGTGATTGGGCAAATAGAGAACATGGCTGACATGGGTTGCTCTAACTTAGTCATATGCACAGACAATTATGCTTGCAAACTGATTTATTTTGTATAATTTATAGTTAATGACATGCTTATGCATTTAGTTTAAGCCATCTGGAATTTGAAATTGATTACATAGGCTTAAGAAAGTGATTATGCAAATGGTTCCTAAATGACTGTTTTTGACTGTTTTACTAGTGATTGAAACTCTGGAATTCTCATTGTGTAGAGTGTAGAACTACTGAGGATAGCAGACAGTCACTTTTGAATGAACCTTTAATAAGTAAGACCAAATGGCTACCTTAGAAATTACCTGGGAAGTTAGCACTGCCAAATTAGCTTTGTATTTGACAGGTGGCTAAGTGTTAATTTCAAGCCCTGAATATGGTGGAAACTAAGAAACATCTACTTGTTTAGATTTGAGAATATAGTTGTAGTGCACCATGTTATCACTAAATTATCTAATTCGTATCAGTTTGAATTTGGGAACATTCTAATGAATACAATGTCTAATGAATATGTAAGCAAAAAGTCATTTGAATTCAGTTTAGTCAAGTCAAACAAAGGTGCCCTCTTTAGTCATCACATTCCTGCATCTCTCTTTTTACGTCTTTTATCGCTCTTTCCTCCTTTCCTCCTCATATCCTTGTTTCATGACCGTTATTAGAGGTCAGAGACATCAAAGTTCACGTCAGCCCTCGTCTGGAGAAATCCAGGGGTGACTCTGATATGATAAGAGCAGGTGAGTGTCTGATCATTGTAGATCATCGGAAGATACACACCTTACGTAATCTTAATTGAATTCATTGTATTATGCCCTTTTTAGCTGTATTACGAGTTTGGTTAAGACATTGACTGGTCATTAAAATAAAGCAAAGGACATTTAAAGAAAAGGTTGCTTAGAACAAGCATTTGGAGTTATGAGATGGTTTAAGTTGTTTCCGTTCATATTTTCTAAACCTTGCTGTTTAATCAGTGTACTTTCACTGCAGACAAGGGTGGAGAAATGTTAGCAGAAGGTGCCTACGGTCACTTTCTATTACCCTGGGAAAGTGGGGGACTGATTACTTCTTACAGTCAGATCTAGGAGCCATAATGTGTGCTGTATTTATTGCCATGAGACTTTTCAGTCATGGCAATTTATTACCTAGACTTTTTTTCATTATGAGTTGCCTTTGATGGTGATCAAATGGGCTTAAAAATAATTCCTTCAAAAAGTAGGTCCAACAGTTGAGATTCATAATGCAACATAGTTACATGCATCAAAGTAAATATCACATAGCAAGTCCATGGGTATTAAAATGGAGTTGATAACCAGTTTTCAAGCTATAAAAGCCTCCACTCTTCCGGGAAGGTTTTCTGGCTAATTTTAGAACAACACTGTAGGAATTCACTTTCATTCAGAGCCTTGACATGGTTGGTTATTGATGTTAGGTGATAACCTCTAGCTCATACTTGGCATTTTCATTTATGTCAAAGGTGAAGGATGGAATTGTGATCAGGGAAAGTCAAGCACCACAACATGTTTGGAAAACACTTCTTTATTGGCCTTGCTTGTTTATTGATAATTGTCTTGATGAAACAAGAGTCATCTATAAACTAATCCTACAAAGTTGGAATCACATAATTAATTCCAAACAACTTACATACAGTGCATCCGGAAAGTATTCACAGCGCTTCGCTTTTTCCACATTTTGTTACGTTACAGCCTTATTCCAA
>JAUZSU010126069.1:0-17448 GCA_034780255.1 Parotocinclus maculicauda | reverse complement strand
GGAAGTCTGCCTGAGTAATCAAGGAAAAAAAGCTATAATACAAGCTACAGTAAAGACAGTAAGTATAACACGAAGCTACAGTGTTTCCTAGAAAATATCACTCTGTTGGTGATTTCCTGAACCTAACTGCCAAGCGAGTTTCATCCTAAGGGTCTGTAATTCAACAAAATAGCCATTACATTCTGCAATAGCTTCTAAAAAATAAACAAACAAACAAACAAAAACAATTGATTAAATAAAAAAAAAAATCAAATGATTGCTTTGTGAATGTAAACAAGGGTTTGGTAAATCAATCTGTACATTACAGCAGTAAATCAAAAGCCCCGGAAAGTCATCCAAACCGCAGTCCAAGCTGACAATGCCAAGCAGAAACATCTTCTTTATTTGCATCCAGCATGAATTCCAGCAAATGACAAGTCACAAAGGGGAAAAAAGAGGATAAAAACAGCAGTCTTACCTTCTACGGAGTATTCTTCTGCTCCAAGATCCATGATGCACAAAGAAAAAGAAAAAAGACCCAATTAAAATGATTGAAGCACATATGGGACATAATGACAGGACAGACATAATGTATTTACAATTTTGCACTATTGTAAATTACTCATAAAATATGAAAAATAAAAAGTTCAGACATCAAATAATATATTGGATGTGACTTCTAACAGATAATTAGTGCACCATAATTTATTAACAGTTAAACTGTTAAACACTATAAAAGTGCACTTGTCTTGCAAATATAGAACATTATTGTCTATACTAGACACCACAATCCGATCTATAACACACACATTTAAACAATTACATTTATAACCATAAAATAATGTAAACATTATGCATATTTGGGTGCAATATAATTAACTGGTTGAATATGCTTGCTAACACATCCAGGCATTACAGTACATCTGGGTGTAAATATTTCCTTATTATAACAGACCTACATTCAGTCATTTAGAAAATGTCCTTATCCAGAGCAACTAACAACTGCAACAGCAATCGTGGGTTAAGAGTCTTGATTAGTGACCTAACAATATCGGCTTGGCAGAGGTGGGATTTGAACCTTGGACATTCTGGTCGATAGTCCAGATAATACTTTGGCCACCACATTATTTTTGTATACTAAGTAAAGCCCTGCCTTTCTATAGTGAGATTGTAAAACATTGTTAAGTTGAAGGTCAGCAGAATTGTGACACAATTGTGTAATTCTCCCCAGAGATCCCCGGTTAGAGTTCTGTCCAGGACACTGTCTGTGTAAAGATTGCATGCTCTCCTAGAGTCGGAGTGGGATTCCTCCCACGCAAAAAGATGCATGAGTGGGAAAAGCGTATGTGCCTTGTGAAGGGTCGGTGCACAGTTTAGGCTTGGTTCCTGCCTTGAGAGCTACATTTTCCGTTAAGCTTTTTCTCATATTGAAATATGTCTAGACTTTCTAAACTTCCTAGAAGTGGATTGTATAATAACTGAACTAAAATAAGTGAATTGTATAATAATTTCACGATAACTTGGCGTTAAAAAGCCTAAACTCATAGTATCCATATTTTACCTCATACAGCACTTTTGCAGGCGATGCTAGTTGATGGTACGTTACAAATGAAAATGACACATTTATGGCATTTAGCAGACACCTTTATCCAGAGTGACTTACAACTGATACAGTCTTACAATCCAAGCAGTTGTGGGTTAATGGTCCTGCTCAAGTACCCAGCTGTAGCAACTTGGCAGAAATGGGATTTAAACCATGGACCTTCTGGTTCAGATTACAGTACCTTAACCACTAGACCACCACAGTCCCAAATGGACTCAATCATAAAGGGCCACAGCAGCTGTACTACTTGCCAAATAACAGATGGTCAACAAATTCTTGGAGATAGTTACCTTTGTTCTGAGGCTATCAAAAACATGTGTCTGCGATCATTTCTAGAGCTGTTTGGGCATTTCTGTAAAGCAGACGGTCTCTATTAGGATTTAGTTGAGTAAACATTTTAAATACTTGTAGAATGGAAGCTGAGCTGTTCTACGATGCAGCAAGGCAATAATCACACGAGTACTAGTTCCCACTCAGCATTTTATCTTGGTGATTTGGTTTGACAACACTACTCCATTTGGTTACCCCCAAACTATGCCGTTAGTGATCGCAACCTGGAACATAATGGCTTATCAGGACCATATTTCTGAGTGCGCAACGGTATAAATGATGTAAATGGGATGGCCTTTTGAGGCTGAAAGCACCAGGGGAATATTTAATACAAGTAAGCTTGGACGGTGCAGCTCTTACAGGTAATAACCATACATCTTCAATCAGAATGCTGCTAAGAGCAACTGCATAGTAAAGTGTGCTTATAAAAAGAGCCGAGAGAAAGAAAACGCAAGGTATTGTGGGTTCATAGATCGTGGACGTGGGTGAGGAGGGTGCAATTACATTGCAGCTTGCAAATTAAAATACAGAAAAGAGAAACTATGGAGCACAAGGTAGAAAGAGATGTAGTGTGAGATAGCTTTTCATCTTTTGATGTCCAAAATAAGTGTGCAGAGGATCACTGAGATTCTAAACCCAACCAAGCCAAGCCAAATGACGCATGCACCATGGATCAGTACAGAATATTAATCCCTCCCATTAGACACACACACACACATATTAAAAAGAAAGAGATCAGCAATCAATAAGCACAGTTATCTCTCATAAGTCTGTGTGTGTGTGTGTGTGTGGGCGGGCAAGTGTGTGTATGTGCGCTAGTGTGTGTGAATGTGTGTGTAATTGGCTGTTAACCTAAGGCGGATGCTCAAGCTGACCACTTTTACAGCTTGCCATGCTTCACTGAGCACAGTGCTCACCTCCCTTTGCCAACCTATGCTGCCAATTTTCATTTTACTTAAAAACTGTGTTTGAAGACAAAACTGCCAGTTAATTCCCTCCACAAGGTTCATCAAGCATTTAAACGAAATAAGATTCTGAAGAGTGTAAAGGCTTCAAAGCTGACTTGAGCTCACTTGAGTGTTGGCTCGTTTGGTTGTATCAAGCATGTGACCTGAGATTGAGTTGCTGGCCTTAGGACTCAACACAGTTTTGATCTGGTGGTTTTCATTTCCATTTGGGTCACGCTTTACTATAATTTATAGTTATTTTGATGTAAATTAATCATCAGTTATCTCATGTTATTAGATGACAATTATTTTACTCATAGTTACTACTTCGAGTTAGCAGTTAATTACCAAGCATGCTGTGAACTGCCATTTTACATGATCGTTAATTAACTGCATAAAAGCTCAACCCGACCTTCATGCTGCAAGCTCCCATCTAGCTTTCCAACTCAGATCCTCAGCAACTCTGTTTTAAGCAGCTTACCACTGGAGCTGTTATAAACTGAATAACTAATAGTTTTGACTCTATTAAATAAGTTACTGGAAGGTTTATCCATGTACAGAAGTACATAACAGCTATTCAGTATTGAGCTGTTAATGAATCATAATCATCACTGTAAAATGACAGTTCAAAATGTGCTGTCAAGGATTGACTGTAGGTAAGTTAGTAGTTATCTATTAGTAGCAATTAGTAGTAATTAGTGACCAACGGAATAATAGCTATTAATTAGTGCTCCTCTGTTGCATAATGTAAAGTGTTACTGTAGCATGTACTTTAGAGTTGTGAGTTTGAGATCTGATGTTGGTCAGAGACAAATGTAAGGTAATTAACGCATTTAATGTGGGTAACTTTTAATTAGTACTAATTAGAGTACTAGTTTCTTTTTTCTGTAGCTGTGTGTGCTGCAAGAATTTCGATATACAGGTATGGTTAAACATCTGAGACCACTAGGGGAAATGCTTGTTTTGGATTTCTTGCATTTAATGTTTAACTGTTTTTAATTATGAAAAAGAAGTGGAAGTGAACCTCTAAGAAAGTCACAAAGTCTAGGAATACCTAGAATACCAGAACATTACTTCATTCATTCGTTTATTCATTGCCTTTTACACTTATGCTAGTCAGGGTCGCAGGAGAGCCGTTGCCTAAACGGCGACACAGGGTGCAAGTCAGGAATAATATTAGACAGGGCGCCAATCCATTGTAACGCACACACATTCACACACTAAGGGGCACTTTGTTGTCACCAATTTTCCTAACACACATGCTTTTGGAATGTGGAAAGAAACCGGAGTACTGCGTGGGAGAAAACCCATGCAGACACGGAGAGAACATACAAACTTTACACAGTTGAAGTCCAGGGTTTGTATTGGGGATCTAGGAGCTGTGAGGCAACAGTGCTAACCACGGCATCACCATGCTGCCCTCACCCCAATATGATTTTACACATTCCCAAAGAATGTCTATATGTGCCCCTATAAATACCCAATGAAGTTTGGGTCACACAACGAACGAAATTCCATGACAGTTAGTACTCCTCAATCTTCTGCCCAATGCCTTGAGATGTGTTTTTGTCATTATCCAAATCTATTATGAACCCAATTCCACAAACATCCAGCCCACCTGTACATGGCAAATAAACATGTATCATCCTTATTATTTGGTGGCCAATCAGCCAAGCAAGCAGTACAGATGCTGCATTTGGTGGCAGTGATGCATTCTAATTCTGAAATCAAGCTTGTATAGATCTTTGCCTTTTTCAGACCAAAGACAGACATTGTGTAAGAGATCCAGAACTCAAAGTCCACCACCATGCTGAGCCTGAACCACCTCGAGTCATACAGACTTTGCTGATTAATCTCAGCAGGGAACGGACTTTAGAAGAGCACCGCTTCAGTGAAGAAGAGAAAGAGAGTTAAGAGGGAGTGAAATGCTGTCTGATGGCCTGTTTTTATGACTCTTAGTTATGTTTTCCCCCCACCGTTTGCCTTTGTTGATGATGCAGGACACACTAAAAGGACGCAAAGCACTCACTAAGCAGCACAGATTAAATAACAGAACCTGATCCATTGTGAGTGGATAAAAAAATGCAATTTAAGAAGATTTGCATTTCATCTCACAACTCTTATCATCCAGGATATTCTGCTGCACCTGGCCAGTTTGCTGCACAGTGGCCTGTGTGTCCAACCAGGTCAAACTCCTGTTTGACACAGCTCAGAGAGGGATTTGCCAACCTAACACACACAAAATGATAATCTGCAGACAGAACAGAGATGAGAACCACTTGAGAATTGAGTTAGTTTTTCACAGCTGTCTCCTCTGACCCTGAACACACAGATATGAACAAACAAGACTGTAAATCACATAAAAGGCCACAGAGACAAATATATGGTACAGTACAACCAGTAGTTTTGTTAAGTTTTCAAAAAGTATACAAGAAACCTTGGAAATGAACGTAGAATTTGCGATTAAAATCAATAAATCAATAAAAGATTTAAATAAAATGCCAAAATACTATATACTTTATTTTTACAGCATTGTAAGAAATTTCAAGTACCATGCAGAAAATGTCTAATGGATTAACTTTCGAACAGTTTTTTGCTTGCATGACTTAAAAGTAATTTAAAGACCAATAAATAATTGGTCCCCTTTTTAAATAATGTCACGGCTTTAATCTTTTAACCTCACCTTCCCTCACGTCTTGTACTCTCTTCTACGGCCACCCATCTCTCACAATTAACCTTTTACACAATACCTAGAAACATTGCATGCCATGGATAAGTGTACTTTAGCTAACTAAAAACTGCACATGTCACTTAGGGTACAAAAGCGACCTATTTTTTTCCAAACTATAGACTGTATAGAGTATTATTAATAGCACAATATATCAACCAATACTCAAGACCTAATATCTTACACCACATTAAATCCTTACAACAAGTCTTTAGTCAAAATACATTTAAAAAATGATTTAAAAAATAAAAATCATCACCACCAACAATAAAATTGTCTGCTTCTATGTATGTGTAATCCAATTCTGTATTTAATCCAAATCAAGGTCACAGGGGACCAGGTTCTATCCGGGATCAAGGACACAAGGCAGAAACCTGTATAAGACATACACACACTTTTAAAGACAACAACTGACCTAACACATTTTTAGAAAGTTAAAGGAAGCCCATGCAAATATGCCAGGTCTTTAACTCAGGTCTCCGGCGTTAGGATGGGACATCACTAACCACCATTAACCTTAGCTTCACTATCCTCCTACCTTGTATCCACAGATATTATCCATCTCAGAAGGCGATCTGCCATAGGTTATGTTTCATTACTATCTGTAGGCATATTGTTGTCCATAGAGAGATAGTTTATCCATGCTACAAATCCTGGTACAAGCATATGAGGAGTATACTAATCGAGAAAAATGGTCCACCTAACATAAACAAGCAGGCAAACACAGAACTATGGTCAGACACAAAGAACTGATGAATAACTAGATGTTTAACACACTGGATGAAAAAGGAGAAGCTGTAGTCTAAAATTATGCCTTAAGTCAGAGCTAGAAGCTGAAATATCTAGGAAGAGGTAAATATATGTCTGTGTTAAGTTTTCTACAACATCAAACCTATTTCTACAGCTAAGCAAATACTGCACACAAAAGCCAAACATAAACACTAACTTGGATGCCTGTTTGATGGCACATGCTCTTGGTCAACAGCCTCTGGGAGAAAAGCCAAAAAAGCTGTGAGTGCAGGTCGTTCTTTTATGTCAGTCATCTGTCGCTACAGCTCTCATCCAAACCACTTCTTTCCCAAACGCAGCACCACTGTGTCGAAACACATCACTAGAGATCAGAGTCCTCCACTTTTTTTATCTGCATCTTTTAAAACAATTCACTTATGTCTGTATCTGCAAACAGGGATAGATGCCTCAAGCAAAATATGGACTCATGTCTGAGTTCTCTGGTGCTTTAAAGTTTTCATCTAATTACTAATCTGGGCAAGACAAAAAAATGGATAACTTCAGGACCTCAAAATTTACAACCTCAAATCAGACACATTTAGTTGTGGTTTAAAACAAGAAAGGCAATGTGCAGTCGTAATTACTAATAATTGGTCCACTTGCAGGTTTCCAGAAATGTGTCTCACTGTACAGTACTGTACTCACTACAGTACTGTACAGCCCAAAGCAATCACTGAGCTGTTGGGTAAAATTTCCATCTTTTTATTTCAAGTACAAGCACAACAGAAGGTCATAGGCTAAATTCCAGAGAGGAGAAGTAGGACAGAGAGGGAAGCTTCTGACAGTTTATCAATGACAGCCATATATTACTATCGACACCAGCAGCCCCACTGGGGAGAGTAGGTCCTATCTCTACAAAATGAACCGGACAGGTATAGGTACAACTAAGGAGTCTGATAGAGGGTGGCACAGAAAGAGGCTTATCTTTTAGATAGGAAATGAGCCCAAAAAAGGAGAGGAAAGCACTGAAAATGACCCCACTCTCATTGTGAATATTGGTTTGAGCTGAGTTCGCATGGAGAACTAAAGCACCAGAGGACGAATGAACTGTATAGCTGTTTTGTATGTGTACCAGAAGCTTGTAATGCATTGGTAAATGTAAAGGCTGATTTCATAAGCTAGTTTATGGTTCTTTTAATATAAACAGGCAGACAGCAGAGCCTTACAGTCAGACATGAACCATTACTGGATGATTAACACAGTGCATGGAAATAGAGAAGCTGTAGGAGTTAAAATTGTACTACCAAAGTCAAAGACTTTATATATACAGTATATGTAAACAGTCCTGTGCAAAAGTCTTAGCCCACCTTTAGATTTGTTTTGCTTTATCATAATATAGTGACCATATATAACACGTTTCTGAGGACTGGATCCAAAAAATTGAAACTTTGATTCGTCGCTCTACAATACTCTATTCCAATGATCTTCTTTCAAATGTTTCTGAGCTTTTACATATCTTAGCCTTTTTACCCTGTTCTACTTCTGAAAAATTGGTTTCTTGGCTACTACACTTCCAAAAAGATCACCTGTTTAAATTTCTATGGACTGTAGAAGGGTCAGTTTGGCATCCTGATACTGCTCCTAGAGCTCCCAGGTACTGCTATTGCTCAAGTTTAAAGAGAAAGTCACAATAAATACTTGCCACTATAACCTATAAAAGCAGTTTTTTAATACTGCATATACATTTCCTGTCATTCCTGGTTGTATTTAAACAAAGAGGCAGATACATAATGGCCACTATACCATTGTTTTAGCAAAACCCTTTCTAATCGAATGGTGGCCTAAGACTTTTGCACAGTACTGGATATATTATATATAATATATTATCTCCAATAATGTACAAATTTAGTTTTTAGTTTCCATCTTTGTGTTTTTTTGCAACCCTGCTAACTTGAACATTCAAAAGCTGACTGTTTGATGGCACATGCTTTTGGTCACTTGCCTCTGGCAGAAAAGCCAAAAAGGCTGCAAGTGCAGGTCAGTTTTTTGTGCCAGTCATATGTCCTTTAAGCTTTTATCCCTTTTCATTAACTGACCTTGTTTTTTATTCATACCAAGCAGTGGCTACACTTCTGTTTGAGCCTGGTATTAAAAAAGAAAATAAGTATTAGGTATATAAATATATACTCACTTGAGCTTTACAGGGATCTTTTCAGGTTTAGTAATGGCATACAAAATGCTGTTTTGGTTTGCACAGAAGGCTAAATGTTTCGGAATCAATGCAGAGAAGGATCCATCAAGGTAAATGACCACAAGTTTTAGGAATTAATTATTAGAATGAACTACATGGTGGCATTAGGATAATGTCCTGCAGTCCTTGTGTCCTCATGTCCCTCAGGGTAACCTGGACTCATCTGATCTCCCAAAAACATGAAACTAAGTAGACTGGCATGCAGTCTAGGGACATAACTGGACATTAATAAATTAATAAAAATGAAAAAGATTCAATGTAACAATATAACAAGTTGGTACATTCACATAATTACTTACATTTTCCAACCTGTGGAATAGAACAGGTGAATCCATTTCAATTTAATATATAAGTAGGTACACACTGTTTACATACCTTTAATTATTAACTTCTGTTGTATAATGTTTTAAATGTAAACAAAAGTACTTCCCTCAATGTACATTTGTACAATAAAACCACTTGTAACCTGTGCAATTAAAAAAGTTGAAAAATCTCTTCACCTTGACAAAAGAAGCATTCTATTTTTTTAGTCCCATGCTTTGCTGAAAAATCGTTTCATTCAGCCATAATCTGGATTTTCTTAACAACAGCAAATAAATTTGCTACTACAGTATTTCAAAATAGTCAGAGACGATCAGTGTTTGCCAGAAGCTGTACAGAGAGATGGTCGCCCACAAGTCAGAGTTAAATTACTCAAGAAATCATTTCAATAAAAGCTGAAAATATACAAGATCTACCAGAGTCAGAGCACTTAGTCATTGGATACTGAATGAAGACTGCAAGCACAGGAATGCAGCTCAATGCCGTCCATCTGAGCTGACTGACATAGGTGACTGAACTCCATTATTTTCCGCCAGAACCACCATGCCTCCCCCTTTGCTGCACTCGAGACGACACCCCCAATTACTTTTCTTTACCTCCATTTGGATGTTTAACATCACCCGAGGCTAAACAAACACTTCAATACTCAGACTTCATCACCTGACTCACCTTCTTATGCAAGGTGATGTATGACAACTATCGGAAAAGATCAGAAAAGCTAGAAAAATGTAGGCAGGTTGCATTTTCCTTTTATTCTTTTAAGGTTCAGGTTCAGTCATATGGGATTTCCTCTTCTGTCAATTAGTGAATAGGTTCCAAAATGCCCTATTCAAACTCAGATTGGCCTTCAATGCCACTAAGGGTACAAGCATGCAAAAATAAAATCTATCATGCTCTTCTGTGTATTTCTGATCATTAAGTAACTGCGTATGTAATAGCAACTGATGAAATTACAATCTAAAAATTCTGGATACCAAGTTAATGTTACATAATGAGGGAGATTTAAGAATGTACATCAAGGGCTTAGACAACATTCATAGCAATCATGACTATCACAGACACATACAAGGAGACTCATCTAAAGACACAAAAGACATTGGTAGTCACTAAATGGACTGAGAGGAGGATACACCAGACTGTGTTGATAAATTGACCTTGTGAGAATGAGACAGTCTGACGTGTGAGCAGAAAGAGAGAGCATGTCATTCAGAGAGGGAATGTGATCATTCAGTGGAACAGCAAGACAAGACATAAAAAGTAGTAAGAAGAGTAAAATGTCCTCTTCTGTGGGGCAGAGGCCCAACAAATATTCAAAGCATAAACTTACAGCTTGTAAATATCCAAACAACCAATCACATGGCAGAAACTCAAAGCATTAAGGCATGTTAACGTGGTCAAGATAACCTTCTGAAGTTGAAACAGCATCAGAATGTCAAAAAAAAGTGATTTAAGTGACGCTGAACAAAGCACCGTTGTTGGTGTTTTAGAAACTGTTGGTCTATTTTAGAAACTGTTGGTCTAGTGGGATTGTGGACATTGCTTTGTGTGCCATCTTTTTCTCATAAAAGAGAAAATACCCAGTAAGCGACATTTTTCTGAGAGATAATGCCTTGTTGATACTAGAGGTCAGAAGAGGATGGCCAAAAATGATAGAAGGCTGCAGCACCACAAATAACCATTTTTTGCAACTGGGCTATGCAGAAGAGCATCTATGAATGCACAACACTTTAAACCTTGGGCTACAGAATCAGAAGACCACACCGGGTGCCACTTCTGTCAGCTAAGAACAGGCAAGTGAGGCTACAGTTCACATGGGCTTACCCAAATTTAACAACCTAAGATTGTAAAATATTGGCAGGTCTGTATTAAGCTAATTCACCAAAAGGTGACTTTCTCATAAAAAATGATAGGTCTGTATATAATTCCTTTTGCCCTCCCTGTGGGTGCCAAATGTCTTTAACGGTGTTGTGTCTCAGCCTCTGTATCTATGGTTTCCTGATTTTCTCCAACTTCAGCTCTCATGAATTCAAGCTTCAAGCATACAAGCTTCCCCCACATACCTTGTTAAAATGGTCACATCAATAAAATTTCGTTCAATCACAATGAATTGAGAAGCAGTGAGACTGTGGAAGGTGATTTATTGGCTGTTATAGCAGGGGCCTGATTGTGTTAGGATCGAACCTCAAATTCAGCCAAGTTAACAGCAGTGAGAGGGCGACACAGACATTCACACACACTCACACACACACACACACACACACACACACACACACACACAATGCCTTGCTTTCTTACTTTCATTACGTTCCTTGTCATCAAACATACTAGAGTTCTACCAAAGATGTGGTTTCTTTGTTAGTTTATGCATTTTTGCATTTTTCTGAAGAATAGGTGGCAGCCATGTTGCTCAGCCATGTTGTTCTGTTTGGACCTGCCATCTGACTGTCAGAAAGAGAGAGATCCAGCATGACCTTGTCTCTTTTCGAGCAACCTCCTGACTAACTGTCCATATATAGACAATACAATCTCCAAGTAAATCAGTCAAAACAAGACTGCCAGTGCATAAGAGCCATCCATCCGTTTCAGAAGCTACACTGACATTATTATCACCCACCCAAAATGTTGGTATCAGGTTAGCAGTGTCTGAGATGAAAATGATCTCAGCGGCTGATCTGCAAAGATTCAACAGCTTGTTTGACCTTACGTTAGGGCTGGGCATTTGCTCAATTTTTATTTCCAACTACAAGTGTCGTTTCCAACGATAAGGAAAACAAGACAATCAAAATGATGATTATTCTGTCAAATTAAATTGCACAATGAATTTTGGTTTGTGTTATATAAGCACAACACTTTCCTTTTCATACATTTGAAGCAAATGCTACAAATTCGAATTAAGTAGTAGAGAATTTTAATTTATTACAATTACTAGTATGAGCAGTTGTGTTGAAATTAGTTCATATGCCAAACTCTGATTGGGGTCTGGTTTGGTTGTTCAAGCCAAGATGACAGAATGAGCTTTTTGACATCAGTAAAGGTAAAATCCAAATTTATCCTGAAGTTGGAAGCACTTTGATTTTAAGGAGTCAGATGACTAGTTACAAAGTGGTATGTGCAGCACACAACAATATGACCAATTTGTTTAATCATCTGAAATTGATTGTGAAGTTTGAAATTGAATTGTAGTAATTTTTTACAACTATGCTAATTTACATAGCCCTTTAACTCATCTTTACCAGCTGTGCTAAAAATTGTGGAGGAGCTTGTAACTAGGCTGCAATTTGTTGTAAAGCATGTGATTTATTAAGTTTAGCTAAATAGTGCACACTGAACTTTTTACTACATCTCATGTATTAATCCACTCCCCTTTTTAATGAAATGCCTGTAAATAACATACAATGCAATAAACATGTTCTAATAATCCCTAAAAGTTCAGCTTTTTAGAAGATAAATCGAGGAATTTCTCAAAACCACTTCTGATGATACAGACAACCTTAATTTGTTACCGATGTATTAACCCCAGCGTGCATGCTTCTCTGCAAAAGAAGAGAATTACAATTTGGAGGGTCAGCTTAAGCTAAACGTATTCTGTCTGCACCACTTTCTACCGCTGCCTGCAGGGTAATGACAACCTTGAAGGATTAAAAACAGGGATTTGGAGAAAAAAAAAACATCACCCAATGGAAACCATGAAAAGATAACGCAAGGCTTTAAGTTAATGCAACATCAGTCGAACAAACGGGGCACACGAGAGCACGCAGTAACAGACGGACGTGTTTTCTGAGTTTAAATGCAGGAAGCTGTAAGAGTGGGGACTATTGATTTGTTTTGGAAAGCACAAATACTAATGCACAGGATTGCAGGCGGGAGATTTGGAGGTTTGTTTATCTCTTGCCTATGAATTTTTGCCACTTATTTATCACATCAATTCAACTCCCTCAAGCTCTATTGTAGCATAAACATGAAAGGATTTGATGGTGCAAAACAAATCCGTGCTTATTTACAAGATATCGACTTCGCATATTATCATGAACACATCAACTGCAAAAGTAACACAAGAGCGACGAGCTTAACATAACGCAAAATTACCCTCACTGGGATGAAGCAGTTACTAAAAAATGAAGGAATAATAGAATACAAACCTGGACATACATATCTATTTTATGTTAGTTAATTGCTGCTTTTTTACATAATTTGAATCTGTGATGTAACAAAAGACTGTATTATTTTATTTGTTCAGTAAGTAATTAATTAAACACTATACAAACAAAACACCCAATGAACAACACTTGCACAAATGTGAACATCACTTGGAAGGACTATGACAGGCGATGTGAATAACACTAACAGTATGAAAAGTGCCACCTTGGCAACCGGTATTCACGTAGATATTATTATGAAATGTACTACCTATATCACAGAGTTCCGGGTGTTGACTTGTGTTAATCAAAAAAGGTGTGTACAATATTAAGTCGATTTATATTGAATCGAGTCGGAGTTTAATTTTGAAAAGATTTTGCGTTGTCACTATTTGCAAAATGGCGACATTTCATTGTGGTAGAAATGGCAAGACATGTCAAAGAGACCCACTTGCTCTCTCCACAACAGCGGCGTGCTTTCGAAGGCCTCGTCCATGTCTCTTTCTTTACCCGCCAGAGATAGCCCCATTGATGCTGGAGAGTGCTCACCTATTTTTCGTCGCTCGTGTCCTCGTCACTAAATGCGTAAGCCAAGACTTAAGACTTATGATCATGCTAAACATGGTGGATTGTATCAGAACATCAGGGCAAAAAAGACCTTACACCACCTTACACCTAACGACTGGAATGATGTGAGCATGACGCAACTCTAGCAAGTCTCATGAATTTATTCTGACACTGGAAATCTGTCTGTGACAGTGAAATGGCTTAAAAAGTCATTTGGTCTAAGGCCACCCTTTAGAAATGTGATATGTGTGTGTGCGTGTGTGTGTGTGTGTGTGTGTGATCATGCTTTAAAGGTGAGCATCATTAACAAAGTTAATGGTCCATAATGGAGCCCATGACGGAATACCAGCAGAAATTATCAAATGTGTTACTCACACACCCATCCACAAGCTTCTATAGCGACTACACTAGACTGGTTTTTTAAGATAAAAAGCCACAGGCGACCTGTGTGGTCGACAGAAACCTCATTACTTCTTCTACCTGGAAGGTCAAACACATGCTCTGCTTACACTACAAAAGACAGCAGTCAGTTGTCAGTGGGTAATTACAGGTGTGTGTTATTAGCCTGGATCCAAACTCTCTCTTACACACATACACATTCGAACCTACTCACTCCCACAGCAGACTCAGACTCAGCACTTCAGATGACCTACAAAGAGCTAAGAAGGAGGCGAATCATTAAACATGGATGAGAACAGAAAATCGTAATTGTAGTGTTTATACTTTCTACAACATAAACTATTCCGTGACGCTAAACACTCTTATTCATGGTAGCTGCTACTTTTATATATACTCTTCACAAAAAATAGGGAAACTTCCAAATTAATTATCTAATTTGATGTGTGTGAGCTAATTTTATATTTATTGACCTAAATGCTACTTAAAAAATATATTTTTGATCAGCGATTGACTTTCTGATTCCCCTTGCAGAAATGAACTACAGTGTTAAAAGAGAATAATAAAAATGCTTATTTTGATTTTTTCTTAATTTAAGTGTTTATTATTACCTATATAATGACCTTACAGCTTTGAAACAACTACATGAAGACCAAAAAGATCATGAAGAGCGAACTGTCAAGGAACGTCCTTCAAAGTCACTTATGGGGGCACATTAAGAACAGAGAAAGTCATCTTTTCAATAAGATCACACTATTTCCATGTTAGTGGACATATTGTAAAATAATGCTGGGATTAGAGGTGTCACAATTATTACATAATCATCTAATTGAATTATTTAAGATAATCACAACTAAATGAAATCATCCCAATTATGTAGGATTACGGTTTCCACAGTTGCTAGATTTCTGCACCAATAGGGTGTACTGGGTTGAGGCAACTGAGTTTGAACAACAGATATAAGCAAATGCATTTACTGAGACGTAATGGGGTTAATGAAAACAAAAAAATCTAACTTTAGACTAGTACTTCATTTGTAATTAAATCCCAAGGACAACAGAAAACACTTAAATTATATTTTTTTATTCAATTACAATTATTTATATGACAACTAATCATAAGATAATCATATGTTTTATGACCATGACAGCCCTAGTCAGGATAACATGGGAGTCCATGCCAGCTGACAAATGCTACTAAATTTAGAATTGATTTAAGATTTACCTGAATTATTACTAACAGTTCATCCATTCATGTATTATCTTCGGCTTAATCCACATGGGGTCGTGGGCCAGCCGGTGCCCACCCGGCAACTCTAGGCGCAAGGCCAGGAACAACCCTAGATAGGTGCCAGTCCATCGTAGGGCACACACACACACACACACACACACACACACATGCACACAGTCATGCACATGCCTGTTACTAACAATATAATTTCAATATTCAAGTGTTTGAAGATCCTGGGTTCTGCCTCAGGGTGGAGCGGCCTGGGTCCTTTCTGGGTGGAGTCTGTATGTCCTCTCCGTGGTCTGCTTGGGTTTACTCTAGGTACTCCGGTTTCTTCTCACAGTCCAAAGACATGCATGTTAGGTTAATTGGTGTCACTAAAGTGACCCTTAGTGCGTTACTGTGTGTGTGTGTGTGTGTGTAATTAGTGACTGTGACTATGTGATGGATTGGCGCCCTGTCTAGGGTTGTTCCTGCCCTTTTGCTAGGAGTTGCTGGGTGTGCTAGCAATCCCATGTCAATAAAGCAGAAGATAATGGATGGATGGATGATATGCATCAAAACTCAGACTTTCTGGGCAGCCACATACCAGCAATTCAGTAATTATAAAAAATGCACAGCAAAGAACCTGAAACATTTTGCCTCTTATACCTGATCTGACATTTGGGCAATAAAGATATGATATTGTGAATGATAAATATAACAAAACATTATTGAAATACAAATGCATAGCAGAATAATGCTTCACACTGTTGCTTCAGTGATGTGAATAACCACTGAAATAAAAAAAAACATTGCAAAAATACTGGCTTATGGTAAGGGTTCTTGAGTGTGATGAAATTGCTCCATAGTCATTCATCAGCTTAGCTGCAGTAAATCTTATACCAGGACCACTAGTTTAGATTACACAACATCACATTTAAACACATGTATTCTCATCAGAATTATCATTAAGGCATTTGAAACAAATGGGGAGAAACCAAGGGGCTTAGTTAAGAAAACAAAGACATAATTAAAACAGCAGATTTGACATCAATACGGCAGATACTGCACATATATACGGTAACTGGAGCTCATAAACAGAGCACAGGTAGACACTGCTGTACCAGCATGACACCCACAACCATCCTTATTTCTACTATTACTCTCATCACAATCATGCAGTGGTTAGTGCTGTCAGATCTCAGCTCCATAGTTTCCTGGTTTGATTCCCTACCCAGGCTCCACCACCTAAGGGGAGATTGTATGTTCTCTTTGTGTCTGTATGGGTTTCCTCTCACATTCCAAAGCCATTTGTTTAGGTCACCTTGTAGCTCTTAAAAGTCTCTAAATAATTGGGCAACTTGTATTCATCTAAAAAGGTAAACACACACAGTATGTACAAAGTAATGTGCAAAAGCCTTGGGCCACTGTTAGATTTGTTGTGTTAGTCATCTTATAATGACCATACATACCATACAGTCACCGTCATCTCCACCATCTTTCATGATCTTCATTCTAATCTTTGTAAGAGTTAGAACATTTTAGCCTGTTTTTAGCGCTTCTGAAAAAGTAGTTTCTGGGTTGCCACCCTTGCTTTTTTAGACAAAAGAAGGGTGAACTTGGCATCCCAATGAAGCTACATAAGTGTGACACCAAATATACTGCTCACAAAAATGGGGGGATACTTCAAAATGAAATATCCCATAATAAAATATCCCCTATTTTTTGAGCAGTGCACTTTCCACTGTAGCCTATTGAAACCTGGCTGTGTCTGTTTTTTAATATTGCATATAAAATGTCAAGTGCTTACTGGTTATGGTCTAAAAAAGAGGCTGAGGAATAGTTATATGTGGTCAATATACCATGCTAAAACAGCTAGCTATGCTAAATGCTATGCTAAATGCTTAGCTGGGACTGTTGTGGTTAAGGTGCTGGACTATGGACCAGAAGGTTCAGGGTTCAAATCCCACCTTTACCACAGTTGGGTTCCTGAGCAAGGCCTTTAACCCACAATTGCTTGGATTGTGAGACTGTATAAATTGTAAGTTGCTCTGGATAAGGGCATCTGCTAAATGACATAAATGTAATGTTATAGTGGCCTAAGACTTTTGCACAGTACTGTAATAGACCACCATATATGTGTGTGTGGTCTGTTTATCTAATATATATATATATATAGAGAGAGAGAGAGAGAAAGAGAGAGAATCTGGAGGTGCTGAGTAAATATACTGCTAAAATAATAAAATATC
>JAUZSU010126058.1:0-17450 GCA_034780255.1 Parotocinclus maculicauda | reverse complement strand
GGCTTGCCTGTGCATGCATGTGTATGCTATCATGTGTGTGTGTGTGTGTGTGTGTGTGTGTGTGTGTGTGTGTGTGTGTGTGTGTGTGTGTGTGTGTCTGTGTACTCACAGCCATAAGAAAGCGGAAGGATTTCAGCATATTACAATCACTGTACTCTCCCTCTTCAAAAAGATACTGCTGCCCTTTGTAATTCTCACAGGAGTATCCAACCCACCTGCATCACACACATTAATCACAATGCACATCAGTTAATAGTCAGATCAATAAAATGTGTGACTTTAGCTATCATATAAATGGATTTTCATACACTTACAGTACAAAGGTTTGATCATCCCTGGTTAAATGTTTCTGTAGGCAGCTAACACTTCTTTCTGGTCTTGCTATGGGATTGCATTTATTTGGGTCTTCTTGCATGAATACATGTAAATACTGCCTGGCGATTTTCAATAACATTAAAAGCTGGGGGTTTGGACTTTGTTGTGGACCATTATGTTCTTTTAAATGCAAACCTCTTTTTCGCCTAAATGCTGATTGCATTGATTTGCAGGATTTTGTTTATATATAAGAGAATCTGTTTAGAGAATCTGAATCTGCACAAATATTTATAATAAGTTGCCATGACAATTTATTACATTTCAGGCAATATACATTGCAGAGCATGAAACATTTTGTGGTGCACAGTGGTAGTTTAGATTTTAGAATTTTATAATTACTCTACGACACTTGAAAAAGCTCTTCATCTCCATTTAATCATGTTAAAACTGTGATTTTTACACTGCTTACACTTGCAATCTATCAAATATTTAATTGATTACAAACTAAAGCAGGTTCACTTGCTTAAGTTCAAATTATTTCTTCCAAAAATTTAAATGGTGCCAACAATATTGTCCAATCTATGGAGTACAGTGTCGAATAAGGTCCGATTCGTTTTTACTCAACATTCTTTGTTGTTCCAGTGCAAACAAAGGAAACACACATGTGAAATGCATTTTAATTAAATCAGTTTTCTAAATGAATTGTTGCTGTCTGGAAAAACTGCAATGGTGCCAATATTTCTGGCCATGACTGTACATCTGTTGAATGACTTTATTAAAGGATCAAAGTTCAATGCTCTGTATTGACTTTCATGAAATCTAATAAAAACTTTAAAGCTGACTTTAAAAATCTTAGATTAATTGAGCACTTAGTCAAACAGCTACTGAAATTCCAAAATAATCACATTACTTGTACTCACTGTAACCTTTGCCACAGTAGCCTACCCATTAACTAAACATTTAATAAGCACTGGTTATAAAATAAGCCCACATATACATGAACAAACATACGCTCATCATTCATATGCACTACCACCAGCCCCTTCCTCTCAGTATCGCCATTAACATTAACATATGTGACTAAGAGCTTTCTAAAGCAGTCCTATCCCAGGAGAAACAAAGGAACTCATATCAGTCTCCATCCCCACCCAAATTCTACAAACCATTGGCACCGACTAGATCTGTTTATACACACACATGCACACTTAACAGAATGTCCTCTGTTTGCAGAGGGTGGAGTGGAGAGCGCTGTGTAAGGTGCTGCAGTATCTTATTGCACACCTACATAGAGTCTCCTCCACAAATATTGGCACTACAGGTTATTATGAGTAAAAGAAGTTAACCTTTTATTGAACTGCCTTAATCTCACAATGGAAGTAAACTGAGCGTCCCTCAATGGGAAATCACATGTGCCACAATTATTGGCAATGGTAAAATGAATCATCCTTCAACATGGGAAAGACATGAGAACAATTTAATAAAAAAAAGAGAAAAGTACGTTGTTCTATAAAAGTCTGTGGGACTGACTCATCATCAGCCACTCTGGTAAAAATGTTCATATCTATAGCTAGTGCAGTAATTAAATTAAATAGGTTCCAACCAACAGGAAAATGTGGAGAACTTTCTAAGCATTTATATACACATATACACAGCTAGCTATTCATGATAAAATACAATTTGCAGCTCTGTTGGAGTAATATAGCCATAAATCCTTTTCAGTTTCTAAAAACGATTTCCTTGTTAGTGTGTATGTTCATGTTCTACACTCACACTCCTCCACAAACTCGAAGTGAGGAGATCTGCATTGCTCCCTTGTCAGTTCCTAGACCAGGTATGTTCTCCATAAGCTCTCGACAGTTCCCCTGGAACAGTGGCTTCTCATACACCAGCATCTACACAGAGGTACAGGAGAACAGCAGTGTGGGACTACTAAGTCAGATTCAGCATGTATTACTTACTTTTTATTAATACAAGTATTTCATAATTTACTTCTATAAAATGTTCCCGACAAATCCTTTGTATTTATTATACACCAAGGAGGTTATTATATTCTGGGTGATATGAAATCAAACAATCAATCAAGTTAACCATAACCATTTATTAAATATTTTACTTCGATTATAATTTATGAATGATTATTTTGGGGTTTTTATGTTTGTTTTGTTTTCGCCGTAATTCGTCTTTTTTTTGTTTAGTGTTAACAAAAACGATTATTGCATGACCGCAGCTTTTCCTCATTCCTTCCATGTGCCTACTTCTCTGCTGACAACAGGAGAAGATCAAGTGTGTAGCGTACTCTAAGCATGCTCAAAACACTTACATTAAATTAGAGTTGCACAAAGTCATTAACATGAAGCTAATTTTATAATAAATGATTGAATATCTCATGTAATTTACTGAACAATAACTATGACCACAGCTATTTTCCAGCGCTCATCACTCCCATCACATGGTCGGCTACATCATATACTGCCAACTTTCTCATCCGAGTCCGAGAGAGTATTGTACTGCGTTTTGCTTGCCCAAGAAAATTCTAAATTAGATATCAGCTGAATGTGTATTTCTGTCCATTATCAGATTACAGTCGTAAAGTTGAAATATCGGAAGTTGGGACATCGTAAAACGGAGAGTAATTGTACAGTTTTAAAGCCATATTAAAATGGGCAATTTGTAACAGTCCATGGCGGACTGTTCTTTATGGGCTATTGTGCATTATGTTCATGTACTGGATCTTGATGGTGTGTGTGAATTAAACTACCCAGATTTACACATATCCTTTTACTGGGGAAAATACTTGTAATGGAAGCTAAGCGATGTAGTTCGAGCGTTGACTGATTGTATGCATTAATCCATTAAAAGCATTCACATATTAAGCACTTATTCTGTAATTCATCCTTTTAGAGATGGAACGAGTTTTATGATGGAATTCTTTATCAGGATGCATTACCACCATGGAATTGCTTGTCTCACCGGGTATTGGAACAACAAATTTTGAATCTCTCAGACCCCCTGGATTACTGGAGGGGCATTTCTGGTGTGGAGACAATCCTAGTTACATACACTGAAACAAATGTACAAACTTCCTTTCCACCTAACATCATTACTGTCCAGTTAAAGCATGTGAATGTGTGCTAGAGCTAGATTCAGGACTGCTGCTCCTCAGACAGGATGAGTACACAAATTGCTGTGCTTAAAGTATATATGCAGCCTTTTAAACTAATGATACTCTACCAATTAGTAAGGCAAATTAGATCACTAGTCTGTCACAATATTGACATATTAATACACAGTATCCAGTTTGGGGCCTCTATTACAAGAGGCTGTTTGTGATGCAGTGCTTTATTGTTTGCATTTACAGTACTTATCAGACGATTCAAACTATTTAGTCCAAATGCCAGAGGGCGAGCGTGAGATCGAACGCGCATGTAGCGCGAGAAAGCTGTGCCGGGGCGCGTAGAATTCAAACACGCACCCGGGTGGCAACTCTAGCCGAGGGGTCTCTCAGATCGAGAGGGCAGCCGACTACAGTTAGGCTCAAGAGAGCGCAGAGGGCGCCGAGGTGCCAGAAAACGAGTATTAACTCGGGCTCGTGAAGAGCGCGAACGTGAACAGATCGTGAAAGGTGCCGAAGCGCCGGGGGTGAGCGTGAGCTCGGGCGCACATATGGTGTGAGTAAGCCGAGCTGTGGCGCATCCCATTCAGGACGGGCAGGCTGGAGTGAGGCTCGTTGGGTGCCGACGACGGAGGAGCGTGAGCTCAGGTGTGCGAGGAGCGCACGAGTACGAGACGGGAGACCCTCAAAGTGCCCCTAAAAATACTAAATACCTTGGGGGTTCCCTCCGTACGCATCCATCAGCACTAAAAGCCCCCGACGTAACCAACTATTCCTAAAGGTGTGCGTAAGGGCGCCAGCGCCCGTGGTAGGGCGCACGTACCGAATGAAGACGACCTGGCACCGAGCAGCGCTAAAACCCACAACTAAATAGCAGGAGAAGCAGTTGATAGGAATCAGGTCGTAATTTGGACACTGGATATAAGCCGCCTCAACGATTGCTCTGTAATGGCGACCGGCGAGGACGGCCGAACGCTCCGGGGCGAAGGTAGGAACCCTAACAAGAAAGGTAGAAAGTCTTCTTGGTAACCAAAAAAGTTAACCTTCTAAGTCAGCCCTGTACTGCCTGTACATTTCAGCACAAAAACAGGCAGTTTGTGAAGTGTTAAACTAAGTAATCGGATACCAAGCATGATAAGTGATGCTGAAAAATGAATATATAGCTTTTTTTGAGCAAACAAACGTAAAAAGAGTGCTCAAAGCCAGGCTGCCATCCTTATAAATAAAAATCCAAAATGCACACATGGGTGTAAATAAATAGTTAAAAATGTTTGCATTGCATTGTACTTTAACTGTATTTATTTCCATGCATAATATTCCCTTAATGTTATTATTATTTCTTGAGTCGTAGGGGGTGTGGGGGGTTATAGGTGCTGCCACCTTTCCTTACAAAAATCCCAGAGGAAATAAGCATCATCTAATTATTGTTATTGACAAAATATCAAGATATCATTCATTGTATTAATGTCATGGCTGATTATAGTCATACTGACAGTATATGGCAATGGGCACTTTTTTTTTTTTTGATCAGATTTTTTTTTTTTTTACCATTTCTTTACCATTGTCAGTATAGGGAAAGGTGGCAAAATTCCTCTTGGTGATAATTATCCATATATTTCACACAGTAAGCAGTGGATTAACATTAAGTTGAAAATGCATTGTCCCTTTTAAGTTTATTTTATTAAACAATACTGCATGTTGTCATGTGTCTCACCTTTGGGTCCAGCGGTCTCAGCACTCTCAGACCTTCCTGCAGGAAAAACACATAACAAAAGATATATATTTGAGAATTGCTTTCTTCACTGAATAACGAATAACAATGTATATAGCTAATGTGTTTACAATTGTTCCTCTTTTAAGGCACTTACTAAAAAATATTTCCCATGTCTAACACAAACTATTGTTTCATATGAGGCACAGCGTATTCTGTTAAGCTGTAATCATGCTTTCCCTATTGTAATGTGATCTGCAAAAGCAGATGTAGGGTTAGACTCTGGGTCAGGGGTGAGAAGGTTAATGGAGCCGCACCATTCTTACTGGACGTAGTGACCTCACACAGGATATGGGAGACTTCTGTAGGATGGGTGTGGTCTGACCTCCGACTTCTAGGACTGTCTGATTTCCTGTGAATCCAGTGTTGTCATATGCCACCCAGCTATTGATACATAAAGATCATAGCTTAAATCATATGTCACAAAACAATCAAATGCCAGCTATCTGGACTACAAATTCACAAATTTATTATTCAGTATCAAGTCTGTCAAATTCCATATGCCAAAATCTGTGCTATGTGAATTGGTCAACGAAGGTATAAAAAAATCCACTCCAAATGCTGAGTGCACAATGCTGGCAATTCTTCTTACAAAATCACATGGCATCATTTTATAATTGTGTTAACATGGACACAATGCATCTGTTGCCATTTTTAGGGAACAATAAAGACAGAAGAAAAATCTGTGAGTGTTAACCTGAAATGACGTTTCCATTTACACTACTAGAAAACTGGCAGAATTGAATGTACAGGCAAAAAGATCTGCTGATATTGAATTCCATGTAAACTTTATAATATCCATGTATTAATGGAAAGACTAAACCACCCTGTCGCCCTACACATGTGTAAAAGAAGTAGTCAATAATCTGGCTGGAACTTGGCACGTCTCCTGGGATTTAGACTGAGCATAGCAGAATAAGAAAACCAGGAAGTTTCCCTTCCTTCACAGGTGCAGTTTTCAAAAACAAATTCTGACTCAGTATGCAATGCAGGGTTGAAGTTGCCAACTGGCATGGGCACTACTTCCAGCTCATACTGTACTGCAGCAGGTTTTGCATGCCACCAGTGATGTCAGGTTGATCTGGGCAAGCTATCTGAAGTATAGCGTCATGGGAGCCCTTACCATCCAGAGCGCACGCTGAGGTCAGAGAGGTGGACAGGGCCAAGTGCGTCAATGTGGTCAACTTCAGTGTGGAAACGAATCGGCTCTCGCTTCTCAGTACTCGCAGAATATAGACAAATCTCTGGACATGTGTCATCCTACTCACAAAAATAAAGCATTTTTAAGGGAGATCATCTTAACCCTAAAATGACATCTGTTTAACAAATTATACCATGTATGAATATCATGTGCAAGGCAGAAATGTACAGGTTTGCTTGTTTCTCACAGCCTCCCACATTTTTCTGCAGTTTTTTTCAGTCAAAACTACAGAATTCATGCCCTAACGGATCACTTTGTTAGGTCCACCTCCTTGTTTCAACACTTACAATATAGATACACTTTGTAGTTTTGTGATTACAGACTATAGTCCATGTGTTTCTCTACAAACTTTTCTAGGCCCCTTCACTCTGTTCTCTATTGATTACAGCCCCCAAAGATCTGGAAAACTGAACAATGAATGTAGAAATAAGACGTACCTATTAAAGTGATTGGTAAGTGTATATTTATTGCTTTTGATTGATACATGGTGAACAGGGTGATCATTTGGTCATGTTGCAGATGTGAAACTTGCTTCACTATTTTTAGGGTATAAGGCAGTAGTTGGCATTAGCACAATGTAGCACTGCACATTTAACAATATTTACCATTATATGAAATACAGAGATATAAGAAGAACAGTTTATGAAGCAGTGGATATAAACAAAAGATACAGAGAACAAAGTTTTTGAACATACAGGTACATACCCTAAACTATTACTATTCTTTGTTGTTTTTTTATTTGCTGAATTGTACATATTAGGAAATGTTTGCAAAAGTTTGTAAATGAAGAAAAGATAATGACCTCATCCATCACATTCAATTTAAACCATGACGTGTATTTCTCAAGAAATAAAAGGGTTCTGCAAGAAAGCATGGGGGAAACATAAAGCAAACAAACAAACAAATAAGGTTTAAGGATGTAAGTTAGGACCAAGTTGGACAACAACAGAGATACCTTAACTGCTCTTCTGACGGAGCCGACAGAAATTGTAGCTGAGGCAGACGGTCCATCCCTGGTCTCTCCACTGGTCTGGATAGTCTGTCCTTCGTCCAGCAATATGCATGACCCCCTGTATCCCCGCTCCACATACAGCAGCCAGCTGTGACACACGCACACAGTCTGTACCTCCATTACCAATCACAGGCACCCAGATATTGCCCCTAACAACACACAAACAGTTCCAAGGACGTTTCCATAGGGACTAGGCACCTCCTTCTGTTGACTTCTCTATGCACAATACGCTGTTGCTTGCAGTCACTTTTAGGTCAGACAGACTGACATATCAGTTAAGCCAAGAAATAAAAAGCAGCTTTCCTCGTTTCAAGCTCTGTGTTCTCTTTACTTTAGTACAAGACTATATTATTATACTATAGACAAAGTACTGCTCATTATTTATATTTTTGTTGTTCATAAATCATTCACATACTGTTAGCTGAGATGATAAATATAGCTACAACTTCAGGGAAATCTCCAAACAGCACTGACGAACTACCACAATAATAACCTATCGACACATTGCAGACTGTTCTGATGAAGCAAGAGACATTTCATTGATCCAAACCACTGAAGACAGCTACTGGAATGTGTTCTGTCTTTGCTTGATCGGTGGTAGGATCAATAATCTAATTCTGGTAAATAAAAAAAGAAAAAAGAAAAAAGAATTTGGTTTGTAATTCCTGATCTAACAATTCTCTCATCTACTTTCACCACAGCCAGTTCACTTCCATCTGACAGAATATACCAGATGCATGTAGCAGACAGTAAAAACTGAAAAAACTCTCAACTCATGAAGCAAAAACAATGGCTAAGACAATATGACAGTGGATAAATTGAAATATGCACTGTCAGTGACAATCACTCACAAAGCTAAGCCGTGGATCGTTTGTTCCTCATTACTCATAGTGAGTTGGTGGGACTAAATAATGCAGTGTGTGAAACTCCAAGTTCACTTACAGTATCTGAACTATTCCAGGGAGAAACAGCACACAGATCAGGCAGGAGTAAACAGAAGAACAGTCTTAACTAACAAACTCAAACTGAACCACTGGAACCCATGAACAGCATTTCAGTGTTGGGATGCAGTAAGTACATCGTAAGGCTGTCTTGTTATTTAACAAATTACAAACTTTTTGTTAGACTGACAGGTCATTTTGACTCTAGCTTTGATTAAATACAATTCATGTGACAGCTAGAAGTTGGAAGACAGAGCAAATGAGGTTTAAGATTGACTTCATGCAGACTGCTCAGTGGCACTGCTGCTGTAATGAAGGATTTACAGAGGAATAGTGAGAGATTTTGTGTACACTTACATTCATATTTACATGTTGATGCCCCTAATGTTCCAATATTCAACATATCTCTGACAGTTAGGTCCGGCTAAGGGCCATATACTAGTTAATACATCCAGACTAGCAATTACATATATTACTGACTTTCTATTTAGGATGCAATAAGCTTGAGAATGTGGTACTGAATGAGCTCTTAGCAAAATACAACATTGTTATTTGAGAGGCTATGAAATAATAGCAGTTCTTTTCTATGTGCTGTGTAACTTCCATCCATTAAATGTCAGTTTTTGTTAAAGGTCAGGGTCTGTACTTGTCATTAACATGTTCCAGACATTGAGATTAGGCAATATATACACTAATAGAGTAGAGTAGTATTATACAGGTGTTCCCCAGTTTACAATGGGTTTACATTCTGACCAATCCAACATGAATGTACAGTATTATGAACCATGTAGTTTAACATAACCTATACTGTAGCCTATACATCATACCGTGTTCGCAAGAATTAGGAGATATTTAATCATGGGATATTTCATTTTGAAATAGCCCCTAAATTTTATGAACAGCATAGTGTAAATTACCTTAAAGGTGCTTAAAATCACATGAACCTACAGTTGCTCAAAATCATTAACTCATAGCTTATTTTTTATAATAAACTGTTCAACCCTTATATAATATGTTGGATACTGTCTTGAAAATTAAAATAAAAAACAACGTGCATAGTCCTTTGGCCAGATACGCGGGCGAGTATCGTACTGTGCTGCACTTCTCACTGCTTTCCTTTTGGTTGGCTTTTATTACTAACCGAATGTGAGGAGTTTCAAGGTGGTCAAGTGCTGAGGTATCATTGACAGTAGATCATTATAGGAAATATAAATGTTTCTATTAACTTCGGAATTAGTGGCCAAATTCAAAATGGCAAATACATTGTACAGTGCTGCCCAACAAATGTTACAGTATACAGTACTGAACTTTAATTACCTTATTTTACCTAATCATTCTTAAATGCTTATTTATGCACTGGCAGAACGTTAGTATTGTTTTGTTACACTCAAATTCAGAGCTTTTTTCTACCTCTGCCCAGCTGGTGACACAAGCTATATCAACAGTGTGGATACACGAGCAGAGGCTGGAGTTAAAGAGCAGCAGAAGTCCATCATCACTCGAAAATTCACAGTTGGACTAGAGACTGTTCTGTTCTGTTCTTGGATAATGTTTTTATATAATTCTTGTGCAAGTTACTCAAGTTTGTGGGAACTGTTTTTCACTATTTATTTGTAACAAGCTGTAAATGGGGTTCATAATTGTATTTTATTGTCCTTTTGTAAAAATTACTCATTTGCCTGTATAATCTCTCTAACCTGTAACTTTATAAACTGATTCATTAACTCACTGACTCTGTTTCACCTGGCTCATCTTCCATATTGTCTATTAATGCAATTTTGACTTATGTCAAACAAAAGTTGTTTAATCTCTTATCAAGCAATCGTGTTTTCAGCAGTATCTCTGACACATTTATTCATAGTTTGCACATAGATTCTTGTAAAAAATAATCTTTATATTTACATAACAATAGCCTAAAAAGACTATGTGACTGTGGTACGTAATGTAATGTGGAAGTTAAATAGCACATTTCTTTAGATAATAATAATAACAATGATGATGATAATGATAATGTGTTGCACTTATATAGAGCCTTTCCGATACCCAAATTTGCTTTACATTGAGAAAAGACAGACCTTCTTTACAACAAGAGAATTTAGAGCACAGGCGTAGACTTAGTGGCAATGAGTTGGATATCTTGGGTGCCATGATGCTAAAAGATCTACCACTGGCAGAGACAAATCTGAATTTTAGCACTGAGGGCAGATATGAATAAAATTCACATAAAGATGTAGTCCAGTAAATCAGATCAGATCTGAGAAGGTCTATAGAGAATAATGGCAGAGAAAAACGTCTGATAAATATCCTTACCACCCTCTTCGGGCCTGGATTGTGGCTTCTTCTGGGAAGATAATTCCTGTAACATCCTCCACATCCCCAAAGATCTCCCTTCTTTTTCCGCTCAGAGAATGATCCTTGTAGATGTACAGCTGCATCATTAAGCACAATCATTAGTGATTTATCAGCAGGCGGTTAACAGTCATCAGTAATTCATTATTAGGAAACTGATACTACGTAATGTATATGCTTTTATGGTTCAGAAAATACTTCTAAACATATGAAAGACATGGAAAGACAAAACAATTTAAAATAAACATCTCCCATTGTCTTTCTTAATTTAATCACACTATTTGGGTGGTAATTCTACTCATAGATTCTAACAATGTTATGCGAGATAACAACATACCATATATAAATACCAAAATTGAGTTTCAACAGATGTATCTACTGCTGTCCATTGAAATTAAAGCTTCCCCCAGCATTTGCAACAGCAACAGAGCAGGAATTTACAGTCAGTTATGTAACAAGGATAGGATTAAATTTGCCAAAAGGAAACAGGACACAGTGATTAAGCAATTTTAAAAAGCAGGGATGTTGATCCTTTAGCTAAAATCCTGATTATGGATGTTTAATGGTGTTGAATTATATGCCAGCTCACTGTTAGAATGACCAGAATAACGGAATTCAATACCAAACATAAAGTTTCAGCAATAAGAATAGGAACGAGCTTAGAACAACAAGGAATAAGAGTAGGATAATAATTAGAGGAGGAAAAAAGAGCATGCTGAAAAAGTGACAGAACACTTACCACAGTAGGCCGTGCACAGACTTTCCCAGAACCTCCCACTGCTCTCTGTTGGGTCACATAACACAAACACAACAAATATAAAGATGCAGCACCACATTATTTGTAATCAAGAAATGTTGTATACGATGTCAATACTTACTACAGATGTAAATGTTGAAGTTGCCTCATTATTGTACAGATCTCTATTACTCTCTTGAATGTCTGACAATGCGCTGAAATTTTTATAAAATGGGGAATTGGCAGCCTTAACAACATTATTCAGAGCCATTGTATTATGATTTTCCTTCAGTTCTTCATCCTGTGTTCCAATCAGTTTTGGAATAAGGCTCTGAGAAGCTCCCTCATTCTTAGTACGTTCCTGATTGAGAAGATCGATCCCAGTAAACTGTGGATCCAGCAAGTTTGACTCCCCTTGAGGTGCAGCATCCTCAAAGTGATCCCACAGGGGCCTGAGAAAGTGCTGAGGGTGGCCAGGCTCATCTGGTTCACCTTCCACATCCTGCTTCAACTCACAGTCGCTGAAACTGGCCAACTGCAGTTTCTCACTGACAGACTGCAGGAGTGAAAGGATGGAGGAAGACTGCTGTTCCACACTCCGTTGCTCCTCCTCAGTGGCAGGAGGCACATGCAGCACATCGTCCCGTGACATTGCCTCCCTCCCGCTGTCTTCCTCATATATTGGCGAGAGGGAGAAGGGGTAGATCTTGACCCGGCGGGTGCTTGGGCTTAACATAGGCCCTGTGTCATTCACAAATACAGTGTCCGTCTCCTCCTCCTCGCTAATGATGGCAAAAGAGCCAGGAAGGTCCAAGTGAGGTCTAGCTGCTAGCCTGCCGACTGGTCTTTCCAGACTCAGCCCTTTTGTGGAATCCAGATTTGGTGAATTTTCTTCCTGGA
Organism: Parotocinclus maculicauda; assembly: GCA_034780255.1. NCBI lineage: Eukaryota > Metazoa > Chordata > Actinopteri > Siluriformes > Loricariidae > Parotocinclus > Parotocinclus maculicauda. The sequence goes on along the minus strand of JAUZSU010126058.1, from coordinate 5,113 downwards.
CATCATCATTATCATCAGTATCATCATCATCATCATCATCAGTGACGTTACAGAGGAACACTTTAACTGCTCTGAAACACTGAGAGTCATCAATGGCTCTGGAATCACAAGTGTCCAGATGGGGTGAGTGGATATGCTGTGAACAAGAAGGGACCTTTGCTTCACCCTGCATCTCATCCTCTGGTCCAACCACAGACATTAATAATGCCTCAAGTGAAACAAAGCTTGGCTCCTCTGTGCTCTTACAGTTGGCCAGTCGTTGTGTGTCACCAATCTCTGGACCCTGAGAAACCAGTTCAGGCTTTATCAAACTTTCAGAGCTGTCAAGTTGAGGATCTATCGGTTCATTAAATGCATGGCTTTGGACTAATTGCAAATCTGGCATCTTCTCTGTTTCAACTACATCATCAATAAGCTGTTTTGCATCCAGGTTGCTAACTTTAACTTGTGATCCAGGTTCTGCCGGACCTAAATGCATGGTGTAATTATTGACTTCAGATTCGTCACCTGAGCTGTATGTATGTCTGAGGGTATTGCTTTCTGGATTGTCTTTGGCTACCTTATTAAAGTCCGCATCAGTCTTTCTCTCACAACCATGAAGCCCACTGTCCTCAAAAACACACTGCGCCTGCCCTTTGTTAATTCCACATATAAATGCAGATGGGGTAATGTTTGTTATATGACCTACATTGCTATCACCAATGGCATATTTGTGTAACAGATCACTGTCTGGATCAGTCCTGGCAGACCCTCCATTCTCTTTACAGTTAAATCCATGTAGAAAAGTAGTGTGATTCTGTGATTTCTGATGACGACTCTGAGAAACAGACCTGCCTTCTGTACAGCATTTATTTCCAGTTTCCTCTTGGAGCTCATGTATGCCAATAAGCCCACCAACAGAGGTTATGTCTGCACTCATAGATATACTGCTCTGGATGTCATTGTCTGAGCCAGCAATGGACTCATAGCCTGAGGAAGGAGTGGAGCGGCTGCCATCCGCCTGCATCTGGCTACCCAATATTCCATCTGAGAGGGTTGACTGGGAATTCTCATCAACATGAACATGCAAATGTTCACTATATGACTGTCCCAGTCTGGCTGATCCATTTATATTGTCCTTTGCCTCCAAAAATATGGGATTTTCAGTATCCCCATTACACTTTTCAGAAAGAGCTACACGATCTTGCCTGGAATTGTCATCCTTTTCAAGTGCAGCCAAAGCATTTGTGAGAATGTTCTTCACAAGCTTCTGGGACTCTAGCCGCACTTTTTCTACATCGAATCCTAGCTGCTGCTCTGAAAGTCCTAGTTGTGTGGTTCTGTCCTCATGATGTCCTGAACTGTTTGGTCTTAGTGATGATTCAAGGTTTTGAATTTCCTCACTGTCCTTTTCATATGGGCCAGGCCTAGAAAGCGGACTGTCCTGGAAGCAGTCAGAAATAGTTTTTAAACCAATGATATGTGAGGACAAGTTGGAAGCAGTGTGAATGTCAGTTAAATGTGAATGTGAGATTGTGGTAGTATTAGTGTTGGACAACTGTTTTTTGGGCATCTCCAATGTTTCAGTGCTAACAGGCAATATATTGGTTGTGGTCTGGTCATGATCTAATTTCATGGATTGAAACGTAAACTGCTCTAAAACACTAAAATTACAGGCACCATTTTTACTAGCACATGAGAGATTAGGAATTGTCATCGGGGCTGATTCAATGTCTGCCTTGGTGTGTCTCCTTAAGGCACTTAGACTTAAATCACCGTCTGTTCCCTCTGCATCTACTACAATGCATGTCCTGGAAAGTACAGAGGAACCCACTACAGCACAGCTTAGATGATCAGAACTGTCAGTGTCAAGTGCTGAATGGTTCTCTGTGGGGGCAGCTACAACAAAGACAGTTGTGTTTGCTTCACACTGCTCCATTTCCTCGACTTGTGAAGATAACAGGTTCTCTCCAGATTCACGGTGCCCCTCCTCTCCCTCTGAAATAGGGGAGTGAAGTCGAACCTCCTGGTTCCTCTTCATTTTCCTGATCTTCCTAAGGCCACGATATGTCACATGTGTTACCACAGGGGGGCATGCTAGAGCACGGAGCCGATCCTCCTCAGCGGCCACAGACTCTTTCGCAGACAGGTTCTTTACTGTTCCTGTTCCGTCTTCATCACAGCCTTCCTCCTGCAATCTAGTAGACAATCAATAATCAAAAACAGTAATAAGAATCCTGCACAACATTTATCAAAACTCCCTAAAAGGGAATGTATACCTCACATAAATATACGTTAAACAGAACTGCTAAATGATTCAGAGTTTCCACGTGACTGGTTCTCCTGCATAGATGCATCAGCCACCCTAAAGCAAAAAATATAACAATCATTTAATATAATATCATATAATATAATATAGTAATGTAACCCCTTCTTCTTAAATGTGTAACTATGTACCTTATATAGAACTATATCCCACACATGTCTTCTAAAAGACTATGAAATCCTTAAAATAAAATAAAACAACGCTGCAAAAAATGCTAAAAATACAGAGTATTTCATGCAGGAGTGGGAACTTATGGGTATGTGTGTGTGTCTGAATGGAAAGAGCTGGCACACTGTCACTCTTTAGACTATTTCTAGCCTGCAGTGCTGTAGAGCTTTCAAGGCTGGGTCTAAAACCCATCCACAGTAAACTTGTCTATACAAACCATCGACTCAAACTACCTAAAATTGATCTACATGTATTTCAATTCTGTAAATACTGGCCAACACATTTCAGCTTTTTGTTTTGTGTTGTTTGTTTTTTAAGCTGTGTTAAGGAAATGGTTTAAAATAAATTCTAATCAGGCATACATTAGTTACTATAAAATAAGGTTCTTATAACGTTTAAAATACGTACAATCGTAGTTCTTGAATGCAGTAGTGAATCTACTGTTTTTCACTATTAAAATTTTAAAACAATGTACCTCAAAGAAAGATGTGAAGGGAATTCCTTTGTCCATCCTCTACAGTGCATAATATCATAACATTGGTCAAAGAATCAGGAGGAAATTCAGTGTATAAAGGGCAAGGGTATAAGCCTAAGGTGAATACATGTGACGGGACTGTGGTAGCCTAGCGGTTAAGGCACTGGACTCTGGACCTGAAGGTCCTGGGTTCAAATCCCATCTCTGCCAAGCTGCCACAGTCGGGTCCTTAAGCAAGGCCCTTAACCCACAACTGCTTGAATTGTTATAACATATCAGTTGTAAGTCGCTTTGGATAAGGGCGTCTGCTAAATTCTGTAAATGTAAATCTTCAATCATTCAGACGGCACTGAATCTAGAGCTGATATTCATCAATAGCTGACATAACTATGTGGGCAAAGGATTACTTTGGTAAACTTAAGAGTCACATTCACAAATTCCACATAAATCTTTATTGCACAAAAAATAATTCTCATGGTAACCATGTCCAGAAGTGTCGACTTCTTTGACAACTGAAGCATCTTGCATGACATAGTGGAAACATGCACTGTGTTCACATGTATAAATATATTTTGGGGAAGAAATGGACACAGGATGATCCATGGTCCATCCAGACTGTTATCCATAACTAGGATCTGTCATCATATGGGGTTGCGTCAGTGCCCTTGGCAAAGATCATTTGCACATCATATTAATGCAAAAAACTACATTGATATTCTAGGACAACTAATGGTTATTCAAGATGACATTTTCCAGGGATTCCCATGCATTTCTCAACAAGACAATGCAAAACCATGAGGCAAACATTACAAAATGCATGGCTCTGATAGAAAAGGAATGGACTATCCCGCATGCAGTCCTGATCTGCCCCAACAGAGAATGTGTGGAGAATTTTGAAAAGAAAAATGCGGCTGACAACCCTGTACAAACAATGAAAGGAACAAAATAGCACCAAAAACATTTAATTGCTTGGTATGCTCGTTGCCAAAACACAGCAAGTGTTATGAGATGAAGCTGACCAGACAAAACATGAAATATCTTGGGTTCATATTGTCTGCAGTAAGATACTGAAATGCTGTCCTCAATGTGTTCTCAAAAGGTTTGATTTATAAATTCACATTTATACTGTCCCAGGTTTTCTGATCTGGTTGTATATTTGTCATGCACATACATGTGTCATCTTTCAGTTCAAACTAATGGAATGTCATAAGGCACATGGGGTAAAGCTTTAGACCATGCTGTGTGAAGCCTGACATGTTACACAAGAAACATAGGAGGCTCATTTACAGTGGTCAGTCACTTTTTAAACAAAGTAATGGCATGCAAAGCATTTTTGAAGGTTATGAAATAATATTTTTGGAATAAATGTAGCAGAAATACAGAGCAAGTCAAAAGACACAGACCCCCTCCCCCTTTTTATTTCAGATGCAAGAGTGAAAATGACATATCTGAATATCCTAGCAAGTAATGGGTTAGGGGTTTTATCTTTTAGGCTATGTCTGGAACATGGCCACTATCTTGAAAGCCACCATATTGGACCAAGGGCAAGTTTTTCCCAATGAAAAGGTGATCATGAAGCCTATCAAAGAAGGCTAGAATCAGTTTGAAGAAGGAACACCAAAGGAGTCCCTTTCTTGTATGAAATGTGGATTCTCCTGTGTTCCTCGTTCACGTCGGATCAAGATACGATGATTGCACGATGACTGCAAACTGAACTGTGACTCATCAGAGAAGAGGACAGCTGACCATCATCACGGGTAAAACGATGATGCTCATCACCCCACCTTCTACGGTGTTCAGCGGATAACGGAATGAATTGCATTGGTCCCCGGACATGCAGTCTAACATGGAGACAATTTCAAATGGTCTGGATGCAGAATGAAATTGTTCCGGCAACTGCTGCGCCTGCTCCTTCTCACCAATAAGGTTAAGTAGCGATCATCTCTTTCTGGTGTGGCAGGTGGGCGACCCTGCCCTAGTCTTCTTCATTCTGTTCCAGTCTCTTTAAAGCGATTCTGCACAGTCTGCTAATTACACTTTAGGATGTTTCAAGTACAACTGTTGTCTGTGTTCAACCAGCTTTAAGATGTCCCATGGCTCTCGAAGTTTCACATTCAGGCAAATCGTGTTGCAGAGGCAATGCAAGGACTGGGAAAATGGCAGGA
>JAUZSU010126038.1:0-17452 GCA_034780255.1 Parotocinclus maculicauda | reverse complement strand
TATAAATGTGCCCCCCTTAAAAACACACTGGCCCCACCTCGGCCCCCCCTGGGGATTTTGGTCTAGAACCGCCACTGGCTGGCACCTTTAATGGATCTGAAAATATAAAGGCAATAAATAAATAAATAAATAAAAAAACTACGATGGGCGAGGAGCAAGCAGGTTGTGGCTTAGGGACCTCAAAAGTATCAAACCTGACTCTGTTTAAAATTGAAACCCAACTTATATTAGTGTGGAAATTAGCCCGGCTTGTTTAAATCATTCTAATATAACTGTATCTTTTACAGGTGTTGTGATTGCTCATGTTGCTCTTTTCTCCCCCCTATCCCCTGGCAATAAGGCCTATAATTTTACCATAGTCTAATTATTTCATCATGTCTGGCTGCGCATCTGTTTTTGCAGATCCGTGGCTTCCGTATTTAGTCAACTAATGTATCCATATTAAACACTTACAAATTACAAAAAGATGTATGCTTTGAAAACGGCTCACATGATCCAGCTACACTAGGATGGAATGAAAAAAATAAGGAAAATAAAGTCAATCAGAAGTGTGCGATCCTGCTCACTGATTAAAGGGTTGACAATAATGACAGCTACAGATGTAAACCATTACTTTACATACGCAAAGGCTATACAGTATTTAAAAAATAAATCAACTAATGAGCATCACTGACACATACTTCCATGATTCTGGCTCTGAAATAAAGAGAAAAAGGACATTCTGTTTATGCAAACTACTTATGCAAGCAAAACAACAGCTTGATTGAATTTCTCACATTCCCTATTTGATAAACAATGTTAAATCAGATTAAAAGCTGTACTTGTTTTACTACTTGTGACAATACAAAATGTCATTAAAGACCAGTCTGGCAGCAGGAACACATTTTTTTGCATGCATATGTATTAACCTTGCACTTCATGTACACGGTCCTGAGCAGCTGCACCACTGCCTGTTTGGGAACTGCACCGTTTTAGATCTCAGAGTCCCTGCAGTGGGTAGTAAGGACAGCTGAGAACATCATCGGTGTCTATCTCCCCTCCATTACACTAGCACACGCGTACACACACACACACAAACGCACACACACAATCTCCACCTTTCAAATCTGTCTACACAAATACTTAAGAGTACAATGGTTATATCCATCCATCCATTTATCCACATGGGGTCGCAAGGGCAGGAACAGCCCTAGACAGGGTGCCAACCCATTGTAGGGCACACACACACACACAGACACACACTAAGGGCTACTTTAGAGACACCAATTAACCTAACATGCATGTCTTTGGACTGTGGGAGGAAACTGGAGTACCCGGAGTAAACCCATGCAGACACAGAGAGGACCCAGGCCGCTCCACCCTGGGATTTTAATTATTTAATTAATTAATTAAAACATATTAAATGTTTTCTGTTTATTTAATAGTTAGTTGGGCCACGTAGCTACAAAGTAATCAAGTTGTTATATTAGACAGTTGTCTAGTACCTAGCATGATAATTTACTAAACTTACTATCAAAATAACATTGATTCGTGAAACCTCATTCCATCTTTTAACTGTGTATTTGTTTCCCATTATGCAATTATACTTTTTTGTTTAAAGCTCACATGACTATATATAACATGCATTTTGTTGCTAGTGGTGAGGGTAGCAGTACATCCTGCTTATCCTGTCGGAGTCATGGGAGTCTGGAGCCTATCCCAGAATTCCCAAAATTCATATACCATGGACAGAGTGCCAGCTCATCGTAGGGTCTTGTAACTGCACCACCACATTGCATGTCCACTCCTGGATCTGAGCCCAAATCCTTAGGAATTGCTGTTTCCAACAGCTGGCTATTATTTCTGGCCCAGAATATATTAATGATTAAAAAATGAGGTTTGTGTTAACTTGCTTTACTTAAATTGCCATTATACCATGACTTAAAGTGCTATGGAGAGAAATTCATGGCAAACTGAAATTCCGTTATGACAGTGGAAACTGTGAAATGCATTACATAATTTGGCCATATTATATGCTGAATACATGACAAGATAAAAAAGTTAGCGTGTTTTACAGATTTGTTGACTGTTAAATTCCATAGTTGCTTAAGCTATTACCATAACTGTACTAATAAGATAGTATTTTAATTCTTACAGTATATCATCTAGGCTACCCAAGGAGATCCCTTTTTTGAGTCTTGGTCCTCCCAAGTTTTCATCCTTATTACATAGTTGTAAAACTGCTTTAAGACAGTGCTTCACTGTTAAAGCAGTATATAAATAGATAAATCTGATTAATATAAGCTAGATATTGTTGTTTCATATAAAAAAATTATTTGACTTTACAAAAGCATATGCCTAGTTCAAACTTGTTTGCATCAAACACAATCGACATTTTTTTTTTATGAATTTATGTCTTTTTTAGCTTGACAACATTATCCAGAGAGACTTACAACTGATACAACCTTACAATCAAGCAATTGTGGGTAAAGGGCCTTGCTCAAGGATTCAGTGGTGGCGTCTTGGCAGAGGTGCGATTTGAACCCTCAACCTTCTGTTCTATGGTCCAACATCAATTAACATTGGAATGTGACAGACAGTGGATCTGTCTGAATAGAATACTAAGCTTACATACAAAAAACCACAAAAACAAAAACAGTGAAAGTATTACTATTGCATTCCAATGCTTGGTCATTGTGAATTGTTGCAACCAAATTGCAATACACCAATTGTATTTCATTTAAAATAATAATAATTACAGTCCAATCACAGTAGTGAATTTGTGGCATAACCAAAAAAGTAGACAGAAGCAATGACTTGTAGCAGATCTTTGTACAAAAAGACAACATCTTTTTGTTGCGGGGTGAAATAACAAATGACAAATCTTTTAGTTCTTGAAGTTGATGATTGTGCAGTTATCAAGGATTACATGCATTTGAGATTGGCCCTCACAGTCAGTGGAAAAGGCTTCCCAGAAAATTACATTCTGGAGAAGCTGCAGGGTTCAGCAGACCAATGATGAGCAGGGAACATGACGTCAATCAGCAGAATAATTTGCTTTAGGTTGATTGTAACTGTTATTGCAGTTGTCTTTTGGTGTTTCAGTGTGACCTATATGAATACAAATGGATGATTGTGTAAGGTAGGTTTTGTGAAGTGACACTTTCAGTTTGTCTAAAATCTGAAAATATTTGTGTTATTGTAATTTGTATCTATTTTAGGGGTGTCTGATCTCTACAGCTATTTAACAGATGATTAACCTATAAAAACTGTGAGATTTGAGGCACATTTTATCTTATTTTTACTGCTTGCAAACCTTATGAACTTGCATTTTTATCAATGTGCTAGAGGCAATTCAGACATTATACACTCTCAGTTTAACAGCATCTAGGGAGAGTGTAAGTTCAAGTAATTCTTGAGAGTCTGTGCATCACATGACTGTTTCTGCTGCATACTGCTTATATATTAGGTTTCAAAATCAGTAAGTAGATTGGATTAATTATATTGTATTTCTAAATACATCACACTGTTTTTACTAAAATACAACTAATGTTAGATGAGTTGATTTTGTTAGCACCACTAGAAAAAGGCTGAACACTGAAAACTAGAGAACAACCCCTAAGGCTCACAGTAACTTTTTAGTGTGACCTATATCCTACATTCGCCTGAACAGTTTGCAAAAGAGCAATACTTCACCTAACCCATCAAGAGGTAAACAGTAAAAATGGAGTAACAGGCACTTCTTTAATGGTCATGTTCAAAAGGGCATGCTATTTGGCCCTAGCCACTTCTTTGGTTTGCGTCCTTGGTTTATTTATACTTCACTTTTAAGATTGATATTTCCTTTGACACTGCAGCCATGTCCTCCTGTGGCCATATTCGGACATTTCTTCAGAAATTTCCTCAAACACGGAGCAGATACAATATGTCCTTTCTCATTTTGAGACATCACCCCATATATTTATGAGGTCTGTTAATTTGCCATCCTGTCACTAAAAGGCTCCTTCACTTCTGCCAGCCGTTTTCCCTTTTCCTCATTTCACATTTATGAGAAATATCAAGTTCGTATGATATAAGTCTCATAAATTCCAATCTGGTTTTTCAGAATGACTTACTTTGCCGCATTCGTGTATGTAACAGATTCAATACCGCATATGAAAATGGCTCAAATTGGAACTCTCCGATTCAATGCATTTTTTCAAAATTTTATTCATTTAAACTTCTCCAAAAAAGCCACATCTGTGTTACATACGACGAAAAAGATTGGGTCGGGCAACTTTTGCCAGCTGTGTAAATGTAGCCAAAATTTTTTCTAAACGAAGATGGTAAAAAACAGGAATTACCAATAAAAGCATGCCCTGAGATGTGAGCTTTCTTTTCACTGAGTTGTGTGTTTAGTAGAAATCACCATGCAGTGATTGCCAGTGGTTATTCTGACTTTCTAGACTTTTATTAAGATAGTTCTGAATTTAAATGTTGACTCTGCAAATCTTGGGCATTGAGCAAGACCCTTCATTATTTATTGCCCAGTTGCTTCAAAATGTGTTCATGCAGTTTGGTCTACTTTATCAACCAGGTTCTGAAATGCACCCGATTTGCAGTTAGTCATTACTTTGTTAGAGTACTGTAAGCAGAAACACTCCTTTTAGCTTTTGAGTTTGACATGGTTATGTTAATATTTAATATCTGGAGTTAAACAGTTTTTAACATATTTAGAAGCTGCACTTAGGTCTACATTCCTTGCTATTTACTCTTTGGCTAAGCAAAATTAAAAACTGGTATGTCTATTTGTATGTTCCAGATAAGCTTTCATTTTAGGTTTTCTTTTTTGATATTTCTTATGTACAGTTAAGGCATTTCAAACTAATAACCATGTTGAACACACTTTATTGCCACTAATGTAAATTATATAATTCTGTGGTAACCAAGCAGTTTATGGTTTGCAAATACATTGGAAGCTCCCTGATTTTTTGTAATTTCTTTCCACTTGCATGCTTACTTATTTTCTCATCATAATAACAGTATTTGCCCAGTAAGGCAAGGAGTCCGTAACTTTACTGAGATTGAGACTGAGGTCGGGGTTTTTTTTATGTCCAAAATTCAGTCACTTCCATAACAAGTATGATAACATTATTACATTTAGTTCCTTTCACTGTCCTTTCTGCTCTGAACAAACCTCAGTATCTAGGTAACAACATCTAGTTTAGAGCTACAGTTATACCATTGCCCAAGAGGGAGACATTGATAGCAGTGAAGTGATCGTTTTGTTTTTCATTCAGTGGTAATAGTGGTTCTATTACCTACGTGTAGATGCAAGAGTATTTTCTGTTTTTTTATATCCTGAGTGCCCATGACCGTATTTTTCTTAATGTGAAAGAAAAAACTTTAGACCTGTTTAGAGCCTTGCCCTGCTTTGTGATTCTCAATTAACTTATTTCCATATGATCAATTAACTGCTTGGATAAGCCCACAACTTATCCATAGTACGAGCACAATAGGCAGAGAAGCTTAAACATTGAACAGTTATTGAACCAGTCTTGATTAAGGTCTGTAATTGTCTTCACCTGGCTTGGTGTAAACTAATACATTTATTTCTGAAACCTTACAAGGACACAGACCAGATTTAACATTACCCAGGTTTAGCACACATCAAGTGTATATATTCCTCATTTTGAACATTTTAAATTTAACAAATAATATAGTATATAACCTTTCACAGTAATATTTTATTATATAAATTAATTCATTTACTTTCAATACCTCTTTTAACAAGATCAGGCTTGTGGGGAGGACTGGGTCTTACACTGCAGCACAGGGTGAGAACCAGTATGGACAGCACACCAGTCCATCACAAGGCACATGCAACACATAAACATACAGACTTTGGCTAGTTATCCTAAAGCCATGATCACCAGACTTGAAACAGACAGGGACAAGGCAGGGCCAGAAGATTGATAGCATAGCCATTACTAGCAAAATTGTTGAAGGAAGCGCTAGAGGGCTATGAAAGAGAAAAGGTTGTGGGTTCATCATATTCCCATAATAATATAGGCATGCTTCAGAAATGTGTTATGTGTTCTAGGAAATGCCATGCTTACAAATGGCCATAGTAAGCATTTCTTGCAGTCTCTACAGTACTACAATACAAAACCTCAGTGGTGCTATTGATCAGAAGATGCAAATTTGCATGTCTGTGTTTCCAAATTTAAACTAGGCACAACCTTCAAAATGTATTTACCCTGAAAATGGCTCATCCCAGCAAATACCGTTGAAATGAATGTGATTTTGCTTTCAATTTTGTTGATGAAAAGCCGAGTGTGACCTAAGTTTAATGCATATCTTTAGAATGTAGGATGAAAACAGGCAATGCAGAGAAGTGCTAGACAGCTATAAGGAAAACAGGCAAACTAAACACAGGCAGGTCCTGGGTATCAAAGCCTTGTCTGTACAGCTGTGAGGTGAAAGTGCTAACTACTGCACCATTGTGCCACCCTATATGAAATGTGTTTATTCACATGTATTCCCTGTATGGCTAATGTCTTTTCAATAGAAAATTAATAAAGTAGATGATGTGTAGATGGTAGCGTTCCACTCATCATCATCACAGTCTTCTTGTGAAAATTCCCTTTACGTTTACAATACAGTAGCATAAAAAAGACTATGTGGCTATTTTAATGCCCAGACAACATGTTTCAGATAATGTAAGGTGCTCGTTAAATGAATAAACCTCCATAATCAAATCAGAAATGATCATCTTTATGTATTTGCGTGGATTATTTTGGCAATGACTTAGAATGTGTTTATTGTGAACATCTATTAACATTTTTTATAGAGCAGTATGGTGGCTCGAAATTCTTTGCAGATTTAATCTTTCTCTTGATACTATGCTGTCCTTCCACAATCCAAAAACAAGCGATTAATTGATCACTCTTAATCTGCCCAGTATGAATATTACTACCATCAATGCAATGTGTCCCATTTTGCAGCTGTATTGAAGAGTCATTGATGCTGATTCACCATTAAATAAACAAACAAACAAAATAAATACTCTATTGTAGTTTATTCTCATATAGTCAGCTGTTATTTTATTGGTATATTTCATGAGTATTGTGCCTAAAGGAGCAAGTGTAGATCTAAATCAAGGCTGATTCTCTAACTCAAACTTAATTTCTGTTCTGTAGTAGATTAAAAGTCTATAGTAAACTGTAGTGTTATGTCCAAATACTTGATTATACACTTGTCTATGCACAATAGACAATAAACAGACCAGGCAACTTAGCAAAATGCACAGTGGCTCACTGAATCAGTGTCCTCTAAGATCCCTGCTGAATGGTAATTTAGTAGTACATGCATAATTTATAGGCTTTTGGAACTTAATCCTAATAAATCTTCTCTCCTTCATTCAATGGAAGCCAGTTTCAAGGAAAATACAGAAGGCCAAACTGTCATGGCAGCCTGACAGGTATTTATTACCTACTATATCTTTTGGGGGGATCGCAAGCAAATCGGGAGCAAATTCATAACATGTTGTTCTTGTTCAGCGATCTGAATCATGAGAGGAAATAAGAAATAAAGAAAAAAAGGTAGCTCCAGGTTTCTTCGTTAGTTTGTTTGTGTGTGTGTGTGCGTGTATGCATATGTGTGTGTGTGTGTGTGCGTGCATGTATGTGGGTGTGGGTGTGGGTGTGTGTGTGTGTGGGTGCATGTATGTGTGTGTGTGTGTGTGTGTGTGTGTGTGGGTGTGGGTGTGCGCACACGCTTGAGAGAGAAAGCAAATTAGAGCTGTTTCCATACTAAATGGCCTGAATTGTGCATGTACGAATACATCTACTTAATGAGCGTGAATGAAATATTTTCGTTAATGATCTGCGGTTGAAACTGGGCATTATTAACTAAGCAGCAGCTCCAAAATGTGCAGATGGATGTAATTTGTGGATTCTCTGACTTTGCTAATGTTAGTAATGAATTCATGCAGGCTCAAAAATGGTAGGTCTCAGACACCCTATTCATGCATCTCAGGATCTGACAGCCAGGAAAAATGCTACATTCAATACTTTGATGGGTGTCTTCATGAATAAAACATGCCATTATGTGTAATGATTTACTGTATATTATTTCAATTCACAATGTTTTTTATAAATATGATGTATGATATTTAAATTCCATATGGCCACATTGTTTATATCATATAAAAAGGAAAAACTTGGGCCACTGTAGATTTGTTGTTTTTTTAAGGTTTAATGACCATATATACTGCTCACAAAAATTTGGAGATCTCACAAGAACCGCTGGACAATCTGATCCTGTCCATCACTGTCACTGTGTCTTGGCAGTCTTGGGTAACCATACACCCTACTGAACAGTCAATGTGGGGCATTCTTGTCCAGTTTGATGTGCTTCCCCCTTTCTGAAAACGTGTTTTTGACTGCTACCCTTCCAGAAAAACATTCCTTAGAAGGGTCAACTTGGAATACCAATAAAGCTGCATTTAATTAGCCCCTATAAAAGTCAAAATAAAAATAAAATTAATAACCTAACAAAACAAACATAAACAAATAAGTAAAACCAAGTATTTTTATTTGTCAGTTAAATAGCCCATTCCTACAACTGCCATTCTTGGGTCATTCTCTAACACACTGACAGAGCGGATACGTTTATTGCATTTACAAAGTTCACTTCACTCCATGCTGGTTGCGATTTGATCCCGATTTACCATGGGGTTCTTCGGAAAAAATTACACATTTTGAAAAAAAAAATTGTCACATGTCTAGCTAAACATCAAATGTGATATTTCGCCAATTTGGCCAAATAATGTCGATTGCCAAATATTTTGCATATTATATTTAATAACCTATAGCAATCAGCAGAAAATGTTTAAAAATACCAAAGATTAAAAGGGAAAGAAAATGTTAGACTGGGCCAGAGAGGACAGATAAACACAGATGGCAATCAAACCGAATTTACAGGAGAAATGCTGGAACTTTTCACAGACAGGCATTAATTCAGGATATGATTGATCAATTACAAGTCACATGGATGTTATCAGAAATCGATACAGGGTCTCATTAGGGGCTTGCGAAGGCTCGGCAAAGTCTGGGATAGAATTCCCAATGCTGGAATCGAAGGCAACAGGTATATCAGTTGCACAGACTTCAAACCAAGTGTCAAAATCTAGTACCTTATCACATGCATTAAGTCTTGTAAATCATTAAGTCTTAAGGTCAGAATTTTTTATGTTTACACAAATTTGAAAGGCAATTGAGTGGCACAGCAGTTTAATATGCTGGCCCACCACCATGGAGAGCCAGGTTTGCCTCCTTGTGATTCTTTCTGACTGGGTTGGCATCACTTCTAAGCTCCACTGTCTGTGTCTGATTAAGGGGAGGACAGTCCTGGGATCACACCATAGGTGTCCTGTCTAGAGCATGCTTATGTCTGTGTCTTGAAACGAAAAGTTCTGAAACGCTGCATCTCTAACCCTAAAAAATGAATACATTTTTAAAATAACATTGAGAAAGTAATTACAAAACACTGCTTGTTCCCTTCGCTATCCTGTGTTGCAATCATTTCATGGTCTCCAGAAATCTTAGAAAAGCAATCTGTAAACACTGTTCTCCTAAGGTATCAATAATACATGTCTTACATGTAAGGTAAAAATAAAATTAAAATAAAAAATAAACAAACAATCACACATATATTCCAGTAATAAGGTAATAAGGACATATGAATTAATAATCAATATTATTCGCTAAGTATGTTTACACATGCATGGAGTTTGTTGCCAGTTGATGGGTTCTGACTATAATCTGTTGACATTAACTTAGAGCATATTTACACATGCTAAACAATTTGCAGATTTAAAAAAATAGGTTATAGCAAAAATAGAATAATATAATGCTTAAAGTGCAAATGTGGTATGTAAAAGTCTGTTGCACACAGTTTACAATGCCATTCAGAAGTTCCAGTCTAGTGATGTGTATAAGAAGCACATTGTAAATTAATGCACCATGAGGATGAAATCTGGACCCTCATGCTGTTTTCTTAACCATGGTTACATTGAAATGTCATACTGTGGTTCGTTTAAGTGGTTCAAGAGGCTACAGACCCTTCATCTTAAAGCACACGCTGAGAAAGTGCTGTGAAAGTCTTATCACTGCCATCATGTAAGATGACTGTTTAGAGGAAAGGGTTTGCTGATAGGATGACAAATATGAGATTACGCGTTCTGTGGTTAGATTCACAGGGTGCCAATAAGCCATAAGCTGATAAAATTTTCTTTTTTTTGTTCATTTTTCACCCTTTTTCTGCTGTTGGTCTCCCCTATTTGAGTTGAGTTCTGCTCTGCCATGACAATGACAAGTACATCCGCAGAAACGCACTAAAACCATTTGCACCAATTAAACCATGGTGATGCTTGTGATTGCATTTTCTAATTAACATTCAAGGCTGTCCTTGAGTTTTAATAGCATTCTGGATATGAATCTTTGATGCAGCATGCCTATTAAGCATTAAACTGGCACATCTCTTTAAAATTCTGCTTGCTACCCCACGACAAGAGGAGGGGGTGGCTGGTTAAGCACACGAAAAGGAAAAAAAAAGATTCTTGCCAGATGTTGGGGACTTTCGCTTAATTATCTCTGCTTTATTATTGTATTAGATGTGCGTGGCATATTAAAAAGTTGTTTATAAAGAAAGGCAGCAGTGTGGGAGGACTTCACTGTGGCATTACATTAAAAAAATGAAATAAATTGTGAAGAACAGGAGGATAAGGGTACATATGATCCGTAAACCTGACTTGTCTCATTAACTAGGCTTAAGTTGTGGGTTTACAAGTTTTTTGCGGGGCATACAGTACTCAGTAATTTTGGCCTAATGAGTGTTTAACCTTCGTACTGTGTTTGGAAAAGCGTTTACAACCTTAGTTTCTGTGTCAAATATGACCCTTGTTTGATCTCATTAGTAAGAACTGAGAAAACACTAATTTTCATCCAGAAAAATATTTTAACTCTCAAATTACTTTTGAGACTTTTGCTTAACAGGTGTGCAAGTGTGTGTGTGTGTGTGTGTGTGTGTGTGTGTGTGTGTGTGTGTACGTGCGTGTTTGATAGTTTACGTACCTTACATCATATTTAACTTACTGTTTCCTAAAATCAGCAAGGTGTGAATATGTTTGCTTACTGTGCCAGGTGTGTGATAGGAAAGAGTGGGATTTATGTGTCGATCATGTTTTCTGTGTGCCACTCCACACACACACACACACACTAGAGACACTTTTAGCATATCAATTAACCAAAAGTATGCATTTGGGCCTTGGGTGGAAACCGGAGCACTCCAAGTAAACCCATGCAGACATGGGGAGGACATGCAGACTCCACAAAAAAAGGACCCAAAACAATCTGCTGTGAAGCGGCAGTGCTACCCACCCGCCCGTTACAGGGGCTTTACTGCTATATTTATTTTGTTGTATTGTTTGTTACTCATGATGCTCTGGCAAGATTTATTATGTAACTTTCCGCATACATAACCCATAATTGATCAATTCCACAAAGACAAATCTGACAAATCTATTAACTGGCATTTTAGAATACAAAAATGATAAAAACGTGTTTTATAGAATTCAGTAAGCCATGGTAGAACATGTAGGGAGTGTTTGTTTGAAGAAAATTAAAGGTTTATTTCATGCATCCAAGTAGAAAGAAGCAGAACTTGGGTGTGTTGTAAAGTTTACCTAACATCTGCACCACCACTGGGGTTTTAGTCTGTTATGCATTACTGTGATACATGGCAGCTGACAAAAGGGACTAATAGCAGTAAAGAAACACACTCTCTCTCACACACACACACACACATAGTGAAGGTAGGAAGTTGGGTCAGTTGAGCGACCGTGTCCTGGCTAGCAGGACTCTGTCTTGGTAATTGCTATAGTTCTGTCTGTCAGGCAGCGATCTATTTCTCCAGAGACTTATAAAAATCAGTCTTGAGCAGCCGTCTCTATTGGGAATACATTTTCCATAGTCCAGCACAGCCTCGTTTGCTCAACGGTGTTGTACCAGTTCTCTCTCTCTCTCTCCATTCCCTGCATTACCCCTGAGGACTGCTTCAGACATGGATCATTTAGGGAATCTGGGCTAGTCCTGTCCATGCCTAGGTGCTGAGCTGATGAATGGTTGGTTTTAAGCATATATGTGGTAGCACTGACTTTGTCTGTATATTTATTTTAATATCTGCCTTCAGAGGAAAGTTTTATTTTCTGCTTCTTTCTTGCTACCTTCCTTGTGACCTTGACATTGAGCAAACACAAGAGGATGGAAAATGGATTTGAAGCCCTGATGGGATTGAAAGCTAAGGCATATCATAGGGAGAAGGGAAGAATGATGCTGTATTCTATCATGACATGCCCGATGAGCAATGGACCACATACAGCAGCAAAACACTGCCTTAAGACCTTTAGATCAACTCCAGTGTTCTCTGCTGGTGTAGCTGTACTATCCATCACATGATACAATATACCCATACATCACCCAGTGCATTACATGAGTTTAAAACGGCATATTTAGCATGTTTCTTTGTTTTGTACCGTGATTAGTATGGTTGGTGATTTGGAGAGGAAGAGTAAAATTTTAAGTAACAGTCAGGTACGACATGGTCGTGCAGCAAATGAAAACGTTGACCACTTGGTGGAGCTCACCATCTCTCACAGAGCTCAGAGCACAATTATGGCAATACTCACCTCTCTCTACTTCTCTCTCTCTCTCTCTCTCTCTCTCTCTCTCTCTCTCTCTATCCTGCCTGCGCTCTCTTTAAGTGCTTTTGCTCATAGCCAAACAGTTCCCAAATGCTGATTACACTGAGCAGCCAGGATGCACTACTGTCCTTTAAATGACTGTCCTGTAAATTACTATTTAGATCTACACGTGTATTAGTTCCCTATTTAATATCTGCTGTCTTTTTATTCACGTTACTTCCAAAATGACAATAGCAAAGAATAATGTATAAACAGAAATGCTCTATTGGTCAATTTTAAATGTTATTGCTGTCTAAGTACCAAAAATGAACTTAGAATAACTCACAATAACAAACCTATAATAGTTATTTATTTTTTAAAGGTTAAACAGGTTAAATAACAGAAATTAAATTAATTGAGAAATTTATTAATCCATGTGTATGGAAATTTTAGGGACTATAACAGTTCATTGTACTATTTCCAAATAAAAATACAAGTCTGTTGTTGCTTTCCATGTTAGTAACTTGTTAATTTGTTGTAAATAGCTAACAAAGACTACAAAAATGTGTATAAAATGCAATTTCATTGGAATTGCAACAGCAAGGCACTTTTAGTACAAGCCTCGCTCTTTAGTTTGGGTTGATGTGTTTCTGTGTGATACGGATTATGATGTTCCTATAGTGAATTTCATTCTGTTCTTTTATACTACTATATATACTATACTACTGTCTATACTGTGTACTCTATCATCATCTCTCTATCTATCTAACACATTACACAGAGAGTTTTTTTCTTTCTTATTGCTGCTCTCTTTCATGTACCCATTCTCATTCTGATAAACAAACCCAATTTTTGATGCCACCCAAGGCAAGGCAGCAAAACAGCAAACAGATCACGCGGGTCACAGTAATAATCGGTTTACTAGTCCAGAATCTCACAGAAGCGTCGCAAGTAAAGCTTCAGTCTATGACAAGGGTCTTTGAGTGCTTATAAGAAGTCCTTAATCCTTCAAAGCAAGCCGGGGAAGCAAGTTTGCATAAATAAATGAACATTTGCATGGCACTATCAATTAATACATGCATTTCAAGTGTAGGCTATGTGAATGCAAAAAAGGAAAACTCGTAAAAATCTCCCGATCCTATGAAGAACTTGGGACCCTTCAGGCGATCAGTCGCCTGACAGCGCATCGCAAAAGCAATTCTCCGGTAAATTATTCTACTCTAAGCAAATACCACCTGTTTTGCCCACACTACCCCAGCAGTCCATCAATTTACTGTTGATGAAGTGAAAAGGCAAAGTAATATATCAGAACTGAAGCACAGATCATAAGTAATTCTTATATGATTGTATTAACGTGACAAATAATCTGAAAAGTTAGAATGGACATCCACTCACAGGATCGTTCGTCTCGTGATCTTGTTTTATCGGCTGCTTCAAATCCTTCGGCAAACTTTCTTGACGAATTTCCCCGCTGTTTTATAAAACAGATAAATCTCCACGGCTCCTGTGTAAGTCCAGTGAGGCGCCACACGTTTGTCTTAACGACGCGCTTTAAATTCAGCAAGAGGAATTATGTACATGACTTCACTCTTTTAGTGCGGTCCTTTCATCTGAGAGAGAGAGAGTGAGAGAGAAAGAGGGAGTGTGTGTGTGTGTGTGTGTGTGAGAGAGAGAGAGAGAGAGAGAGAGAGAGCAGGAGGGTGAGTGAGAGAGGTTTTACCTTCAGTTTGCATGCTCCGCTGCTGTTCTACGTCTTAGCAGTCATGCTGCTCCGTCCCTCCTTAGCAAGCAAAAGCGCTACCGGCTCTGTCACCTTTCTGCACTTACACTGCAAGCTCAAGTGCGGGTCTGTGCGTGGACATGTGTGCACGGCTGCAGGGTTGTGTGAGTGTGAAAGGGACTGTGTGTGTGAGCTACAGAGAGAAAGAGAGCAAGAGAGCGAGAGAAGGAGAGAGAGGGAGACAGGGTACTTCACTGACATGCTGTCTCCCTTTTCTAATCTGTCCGTCCCCCCGGCTCGGCTTGCTTTCTTTCTTTTGCTTTTTCTCTTTTTTCCTTTTGACTTGTTTGTATGTTTGTATATCATACTGTCATTTTTGTCCAGTCCCGATCATCATGCACGTTTCTTTCTCTCTCTCTCTCTCTCTCTTTCTCTCACTCTCTCCCCTTGTGTCTATCTTCATTGCTGTCAGGGAGAGAAAGAGAGATGGAAAGAGGACTCGGCTCATGATTGGCTGCCACTCAGAAGTCCCCAGCAAAATACAGAGGAAAGAAAAGGAGGGGTTAGTTAGGAGAGCCTTTATTCCCCCCGAAGCTGCGGCATTGACTTAGCTTGCCAAAGAGCACAGTGGGAAAGCGCGGATACGTACAGGCAGTCACAGGGAGGTTATGACGGACGCAGGGAGAGTGAAGAAAGAACCTAGAAAAAGAGAACAGAAGAGAAAGAGGGGTGGAAGGGCGGTGAGAAGGGGGAAAGAGATGGCAATAGATGGCAGTAATGATCCATTGCAAGCAAATGTCTGATATGGATGAGCCCTCGATGCTTGACGTATAAGACCCAATCTAGTCCAACTCAGGTGACAGTGAAGGTGGACCATAAAAATTAACAGTCAGGCTGAAACTTAGAGCGACTGAGCAACGGTGACTGCAGATGATCTCGGTCAGTGTTTTCCTTGAAGGCAGTGGACAGTGAGCAGAGATGCCATTAAGTAGCAATTTTTTTGCTCACAACTTCAGCACAGCGTGTGTCAACTTTTTTAAATAAACTGTGCCACAGCAAGTCTTATGGACATCATAAATGCATTATGGGATAATAATAATAATAATTAACCTCCACAGATCGTGTACTGCACTATGAGAATCATTGGACTAGATTGATGGCAGATATAAAGAAGACATTTAGCTATTATTCGTAGCAGAAGAGCTGCATAATACTAGAAATATCAAGAGAAATAAAAAATAAATGTTTTACTCCCATAAGCACTTTTATTTAAAGAAAAAAAAAGATAAAAAGAAGACTTAGTCGTGTGCCTGTAACAAGCAAGTGAAGAATTCAACTTAGGGTACATCCAGTTTGTTTAATGTTGCCTCTCCATTTCATTTCTTCGATTCTTTTCCCTAATTCATAGCTCCTCCTTCCCAAAATAGAAGGAAACGAATCATGAAAAGGAATGAAGGCTGAACCTAATGCCACATGAGACGTCCCCGCTCATTAAGAAGCTACATCACGTAAAAGCAATGCTGCAAAATTGATGACATATCTGATCTATAAAAAATAGTTTTATACATACTTAATCCAATTCAGGGTCTTGGGAAGCAGCATATCTCTGGAGCTATGAGGCAACAGTGCTAACCATTGTGCCACCTTGGCACTCTTAATTGCTAAACTGTATGTTTGATACATTGTAATTTCAAGGGGAATTAGTAAGAATAGAATTAGATTTTGAATGTTAGAACTCTATTGATTCCTGCTTTGCAACATGCAAAAATAGACTTAACACTAACTGTTTTATGGGTGCCACCAGTTTTTTTTAGTCATCGTTTATGGTCATAGTAGGATCATAGCCTGGAACACAAGGCAGCAGATGGAAATACGACCTGGAAAGGGAGCCGATAAATAGCAGATCATCATGCATTCATATCTAAAAGTGATTTACAGTATCCAGTCCACCTACTAACAGGTTGAATTAATTAAAAATATCTGAAGTAAACAGGCACAGGGAGAGTATTCCAGACTCCACACAGATTGTACCTGGAGGCTTTTGGAAGTTAGAACTGTGCAGTCCCCACACTACCTCCTACAGTCTTGTGAAAAAGAAAATAACATCCCTGGACAGTTTATATTTAGACAATGTTTTAAAATACAAGAATCTAAAACAATGTCTACAGAGAACAAGCTTATCTATGAACTAAGTGCGAAGTGAAGATCTGGAAGGAGAAGATACCTTTTAAAAACATTTGGAGACTGGAAATATTCCAAGCAAGTATGCAACGTATGCAACAAGTATTAGATAAACCAGGTGCATTCTTGAATGAACATATGTTGTTCAACCAAAGAAAGATTGAAATATTTGGCCACAACTAATATTTATTCACTCACTGACAAAAAAAAAAAAATAACTCACCAAAGGAGATGTTGGAATCGCAGGCAAATTTGAAGCGCTTACCATGAGGTCTACATTTTTTTTAACCCATCTGTTTTTGGATCCCAAACACAACTTAATTCTGCCCTAAAGACGATACAGTTCTAGTCCGAAGCAGTTGTGAACCACTGCAAACAAAGAAATTGGTGGCTAGCAGTCAACATCCGAACATATAATGGGCACCATAACAAAAAATTACCTTTTGCCTGGAAATGGTAGAGACAGGGGTGTGTAGTGATTGTGGCACCTGGTTCTGGATGGAGGACATTGTGGGTATGTCAGGCAAGATCAGGCAATCCTCTCTACTGGTGGTCTGTCTGGTCCACCCAGAGTCTGTTTGCCATTTGTAAATGCTCTCATGGAAATTCGCTTTGTATGCTTTATCAACAATCTTTCATCAAGAGGTATACTATCCAAAAGTAGCCCCTGAATACCTTTTTATAGGGCAGCAGGAGAGGCAAAAATGAGCTTGAGAGCACTGGAACTATATATATATATATATATATATATATATATATATATATATATATAATGCGATTTATAATATATATTTCACCGTTTGCTTGAGGAAGTTAAGGCTCCAGAATGCACTGTTGGCTCTGGACAA